>BDJD01001710.1:128810-140561 GCA_002564525.1 Rosa multiflora
CAAAGTACATAACTAATGAGTATTTACGTGGACAACCATATAAATAATAATATTTACAACATTTATAACTTTATACCATGCTATAAGTTTTTGTTAAGCATATACATTTTATATTTAGAATAAAATATTTTTTATGTACATTATTTCTTTGAAAAATTTGTTTCCTCTTAGGTGTTAAATTCTTGGGTTAATTACATATAAGTGCATATTTGAATGTTTTTTTAGCCATAAGGCCACCAACAAGTTTTTTCCCTCATAAGGCCACTAGATTAAAAAATGTGTTATATTTTAGATATAAAAACCAATATATTTACATAAAGGGTTAATTACATATAAGTGCATATTTGAATGTTTTTTTAGTCATAAGGCCACTAACAAGTTGTTTTTTCCCTCATAAGGCCACTAGATTAAAAAAGGTGTTATATTTTAGATATAAAAACCAACATATTTACATAAATGCTACTAGAGTAAAAAGTCAACAATCATTCTCTCTACTCTCCGGCGAAGTCTCCGGTCAACTCCGGCGGGTCTCCCGCAAACTCCGGCGACCACAAAAGCTACTGTTGCTAGCAACAAAAAGTACTCTGATGAGATTTCCGACAATCTCCGGCGAGGTCACAAAAGCTACTATCACCAACAACAAAAACTACTGTCACAAACAAAAGCTACGCTCCCCAAAATCAAAAGTTACTGACATACGTACAAAAAGCTACCGATATATGTACAAAAAGCTACTATAACGCAGGTACAAAGCTACTGAACCTGTAATAAACAACTACTGACATAGGTACAAAAAACTATTATAAAACATGTACAAAGCTAGTAGACTAATAATAAAAAGCTACTGACATAGGTACAGAAAACTACTATCATACTGTACAAAGTTACTGGACCAGTAATAAAAAACTACTGACATAGATACTGATTGCACAAAACCAACTGATTGTACATGTTGATAGTGTAACACAAATTCCAAACAAAAAATGCTAGAGATATGAAATCACAACAACAAGAAAATTGAATTTCATTAAGAATCATGCTTTTCCAATTTAATAAGCTAGTGACAAAAAACTACTTGAAATGAATCAAAATGAAAACAGAAAAGCTACTGACATCTAGTTGAAAAAAATACTAACATAGGGATAAAAAGCTACTAATACTGTGCTGAAAAGTCACTACAACATTTATAGAAAGCTACCAACTGCAACAAAAAATGAAACAATTTTTTGGAAGAACAGAGACATGACAAAGATCAACAAAATCCATTATAACAATTATAGAGAGAACTAAACAAAATATGCACAATTGAAGGAAATTGAACTAATTGGATAAGTGATTTCTACATATTCATTAACAAAATGCACAAACCACATAATTTGAACACTTCATGTTGTCAATTAATCTATAGAAAATTACACGCAAGTGTCATTTTGAAACTTTATTTAGTTATAAGGCCATCTAATTTTTTTTGTACACATAAGGCCATTTCAGACCAGAGTTATTTTCAGTCATGACAATTATGCCCCTGAACCTTTATAACAAATGATTTCTAATCTCTCTCTCCGAATCCAGATCCATTCTCATTTTCAATCTCAATCTCGATCTCATTCACCTTTCTCTCTCTCTCTCTCTCCCCCCCTCTCACGCTGGTGATTCAGGATCGACCTCTTTGCTCTTCTCTGGTAGATCTTGTTGTCTATTAGCGTTGGGAATGGTGAAGAGGTTGGTGACGCCGATTTGGACGAGGAGGCAGGCTAGATGGTTGCCGAGGGTGGCGTTGGCGTAGTTGAACACAGTGGAGGGGACTGAGTTTTGAACAGTGGAAGCGGCGACGTTTGGTATACTGCCGGGGTCGTGATTCTTGGCCTTGCAAACATCAAGTGAGCCAATCTTGACTCAACATCGTCAATAATTTCGCAGTTGACATTTAAATTTCAGAGAAGCCTCCACCTTCTCTCTGTCAAACTGGTATAGTGATGTGGATTTTGCTTTCAATTTGGACTAGTGGTTTTTTATAATGGAGATAAAATTAGGTTTTTGTACTGGTTTTGATTGGGATTTGTGGTGAATCATAGGTAGAGCTGGTGAAGGTGCTGTGGAGATAGGGCAAAGTCATCTGTTCAATTATCAGGCCGAGCCAGCAGTCTATGATGAGGAAAAGAAAGTGCTTTTTGATCAAATTTGGAGTTATAATCTCTCTCTCTCTCTCTCTCTCTCTCTCTCTCTATTGTGGTTAATATGTTGCTATTGTGCGTTTTCGTTGCTTTGAGAGTTCAACTCATACTTGTGCAATGAATGAGCATTCTTTCCTCTTATACTAAATAATGCCAGTAATGGCCAATAATGATAATTGGTGCGCACTTGATGGACTTGAATGTAGTCATCTTTTTCTTTTCAAAATTGAGACTAGTGGATTTCCATTACTTGATTGTCTATTGTTGCTCGGTTTAAGAACGACATTGATTTTGTATTCTTCAGATGTGCATTGGATCCAAGTGATAGTTTTGGTGTTTGCTTTGATGGAGTTGGGCTTAAATTAATGTCAATAGGTTTGTTGGTTTTATTTTGATTAATTTCAAGTCAGTAGCTCTTTAGGTGTTATAGTGGTTTTTCAACACCGTGATAGTAGTTTTTTATGCCTATGTTAGTATCTTTTAAAACTGATTCCAGTAGCTTTTTTCTGTTCATTTTGATTGATTTCAAGTGCTCTTTTGTCAATAGCGTATCAAATTGAAAGATCATGATTTTTAATATAATTCAATTTTCTTTTGTTGTGATTCGTATCTCTAGCCTTTCTTGTTTGGGATTTGTGTTTCACTATCAACATGGATAATCAGTTGGTTTTGTTGCAATTATTATATATCTCTGTAGCTTTTTATTATTGATCTAATAGTTTTTTTACATGTGTTAGAGTAGCTTTCTGTTTCTATGTCAGTAGCTTTTTATTACTGATCTAGTATTTTACATGTGTTACAGTAGCTTTCTGTTTCTATGTCAGTAGCCAGAGGTCAGTACTTTGTCAGTAGCCAGAGTAGCGTTTTGTTGTTGGTGAGATGAGTTTTTGATGTTGATGAGAATATATTTTGTTGTTGGTGAGAGTAACTTTTGGTGGTGATGATTGTAGCTTTTTGTGGTGGTCATAGTAGTTTTTAACATTGGTGAAAGTAGTTTTTGTTGGTGGTGAAAGTAGTTTTTTGCGGTGGTGATAGTAGTTTTTAGCTTTGGTGAGAGTAGCTTTTGTTGATGGTGAGAGTAGTTTTTGATACAAGAGTAACTCTCTAATGTTAGCGAGAGTAGCTCGTTGGTGTTAGTGACAGTAACTTTTGTTTTGGTGAGAGTAGCTTTTGGTGTTGGTGAAAGCAGCTTTTGCTGTTGGTGAGAGTAGTTTTCTAGTGTTGGTGAGAGTAAAATTTATTGCTGGGGAGAGAAGCTTTTGATATTGGTGACAGTAGCTTTTGTTGGTGGGGATAGTAACTTTTCGTTTTAGAAAGTATAGGTTATTTGGTAAGTAATAACTTTTATTGTTGGTGATAGTAGCTTTTATTATCTCATAGGAGGTTGCTGGAAATTTCATCAGAGTAGGTTTTGTTGGTAGCTACAGTAGCTTTTGGTGTCAGTGACAGTAGCTTTTGTGTTCGCCGGAAGTTGGCCGGAGTTCGTCGGAAACCTACCGGAGGTCGACCGGAGACCTCGCCGGAGATGAGAGAGAGAGAATGAATGTTGATTTTGTACTCTAGTGGCATTTATGTAAATATATTGGTTTTTCATATCCAAAATATAACATCTTTTTTAATCTGGTGGCCTTATGAAGGAAAAAACTAGTTGGTGGCCTTATGGCTAAAAAAATATTCTAAGATGCATTTATATGTGATTAACCCATTAATCTCAGCAAAAAGTACATTTAGTCTCACCTTGCTATAATTACCACTACTCGTTGCAACTAAAGAAAGCTCAGGAACTTCTTGACCAAAAACACGAATAATTGAAGTTGATACATCAGTTTATTTGCAAAAGCAACAAATGAGTGTTATGAATCATATCACAAGCAAAGTGCAAGATCAGAAATCAAACAACTACTTTTTACTTGACCATCAAACTTTGCACAATTCATAACTACTAGAGATACAAAATCACACAACAAGAAAATTGAAATTCAATTTGTAAGCTCTCTAATCATACTTTCCTGAGCCTGGAGATCCAAGAGGGAGCATGATAACACAAGGCAACATCGACGACGCTCGAATCTACACCGAGAACACAATTCAGAAGCGCACCAACACCAAATTCAAAGGGCAGTGGCGTCGGCCTTGCACGTGACGAAGAGATCAAAGCCACTTTCTTCTCCGCCATAGAGATCTGAGTTGGACTCCAGTGAGAGAATCAGAGATGTGTAGAGAATAGGAGAGATCTGAGTTGGACTCCAGTGAGGTAGCTTCGATCGAAGCTTCTTTGTCGTCGTCATTGTCTTCAGGCATGGCAGCTCCGTTTCTAGGTTTTGCAAGCTTGGATCCATTGGAATCTCACCAGATCGGAGGCAGTGGTCATCGAAATCGGGGGGGGGGGGGGGGGGGGGGGGATGGAGTGCCTTAATGGGCGATTGGGTGGCTGGGCTTTGGTCGGGTTTGTGTTGTGATTCAATTGATGGTGACAGTGATGAGAGATGGTGGCCGGAATTGATTATTTCCGTTGACTGCAGAGGGAAGAGAAAAAGAAGAGAGATCGGGGAAAGGGAGGGAGGGAGGGAGAGAGAGAGAGAGAGAGAGAGAGAGAATGAATTTTGGCCGGATGATCATGGAGTTAGTGGAAGGGTAAAATTCAAGTGGCCTTATGTATAGAAGAAAACTTTGGTGGCCTGATAGCTAATTTAAGTTTCAAACTGACACTTGTGTATAATTTTCTATAAATTCTTCAATGAAATTGATTTTATCTTCTATTATGGGAAATTGTTTTGAGTCTTTTGACGCATATGTAGGTTTTTGGCTAGGTCCAAGTCTTCTCCTGGGTTTATTTTATATTTTTTATTATTATTGCTCTAAGGTTATAGCCCTAAAGCCGCGAGAGAGCCACTACACCACCAAAAAGTTCCTTGTCCGGCTGCGGCCAACAGCATCGCCTTGTTGTCATTGTGCTGGCTGCCGAAGGGGTACTTCAGTGCCCTGGGCTGAGATAGGGAGAGAAAGTGTTTGACTCGTGGTTTTGGCAAGGTGGTTGATGACAGGTTTTGGGCGGCATCTCTGGGCTTTGTGGTAGTTTTCTGTGCAGGGACGGTGAGTTCCAAATCCAGCGGTGGTGTGGGTTTTGGAGAGTCTGGGCAATGGAGCGGGCTCGTGGGTCTCGGGGTGGGGCGATGCATCGGCGGAGGCTTGTGGGGCTCAGGAACTGCTGGCTCGTGGTGGAGCTTGACTACGCGCTTCTTGTGGGCTGCTTGTGGCGAGGCTGGCGGAAGTGCTGGTTTCGTGGGCGGCATTGTACAAGTGGTTGTAGGCGTGGTGGAGTTGTGGTTTGGGCTTGGGTCAACTCTATCTTGCTGGGCCTTGACTTGGGCCTCTTCTCTCGGAGCTGGGGTTTTTTTTATCCCTAATTAAGCCAATTCCTATATTTTTTAGTTAGTCTAAATTACAATAAATTCTTTGTATTTAGGAAGTTAAACATCAATGTGCACTATATGTATCTTTAGCGCCTTCGTAGTAGAATCAAATGAGGATCTCCAGTACCTCAACGTATTTGAATGTACAATGAGTAGGTCTATTTTTATGTATCACTTGTGTAACGTCCCGAACCAGAATTTACTGATTTACTAATCATTAGGACGGTAAACGACATTTACTTTCACTTTTACTGTCGTTTCAGTACTTTTAGGGGGTCCTAAAATATGACTTTTTGTTCGGGTCAAAATTTGAGAAAATATTATTCATGAAAGTTGTAGAGGACGTTAAACCGAGCGCGTGCATATATGGTACGTAAAAATCGGAGTTCATATGCGAAAGTTATGGCCAAAATACTAAAGTTATTGTTCATGATAATTTTCTATAAATAGCCGAGTTACTGTGGTAAGTTTCTATTTTCGGAAACTTACCGAGCCCTCACCCTTCTCTCCCCGATTCTCTCTTCCTCTCTGACCTCTTCACCTTCTTCCGGCCATAACTCCTCCATCCGGCTACGGATTTTGACGTATAAGATGTCGTTGGAAAGCTCTCTTCCTTCTCTTCATTTCAGGGTTCGTTTCGTAGCTTAATATGAACTGTGGAATGTGCAGAAACGAGAAGAAGAGGACGGTCACTATAGCAATTTTGAGTCAACGTTGATATTTTCCGATTCCGGCAGTCTCTGGCCACTAAACCGACGTCGAAGGTGCGGTTTTTGCCAAGGATCATTTGCCCCCTAGCCTTGAGCCACGATTTGCAGTGTGGAGGTCGAATCGAAGAAATTTCAAATCCTAGGGTTCTTGAATTTTCTGGAAATTTTTCACCGGCCAAATTGGAGCTCTTCCAGGTAAAATTGGAACTTGTTGTAGTTGAGAAAGAGGTTTGGTTTGTTGAGTAGATGGTGCTGCCAAATTTTGGTGGCCATCGGAGGTAGTTGCAGGTGGCGCGTGGGGCCCACGCGCTGCCACTGTTGGTGGCGCGTGGAGGTATGTAGGGCAGTGTTTTAATTCCGGTTTTTAGCCCATTAAATTGTATATATGTTGTAGAGCTTGTATGTGAAGGTTGATGAATTATGGAGGAGTTTGGAATTATTTGTGAATTTCGGAAGTTTGAAGTTTTGTGATTGAATTGTTGGAAATCCGACCGTTGGATTTCCCTCGTTTTCATTGTGGAATATGTTAATTGAGGAGTTGGTATTGTGGGAGAGATTTGGGTTGAATTTGAGAAGTAATGGAGATAGGGATTTTCAGGTTTCGTTTAGGTTCGTAATTATTTTATCGAATTGTCGTTTAGAAATATAATTGTGTACAGGGCAATGCCGCGAGCTACAGTTATATGAAGGAACTATTTTGCGTGGTCGCCCAATAGCACTGTGAGTGGACTTTTGTTTTAAATAATGATGCATGCATTTATCTTGAAATTATTGATTAATTTAATTATCATTTTATTCATCGAGCATGATATTTTGTCTTGGATTATAATTTGACATTGATTTTTCATGAGTTTCGGATATGAACTTATTATGCTCGGATTTGGATTTATGATTTAATTTCGGAAATGGATTTTGAGCCTTCGATAAGTATCTCCGATATATGACTTTTATTTGAAAGCATGATTTTCGACGAATTATTTCCGAGGTGATTTCCGGAATTATACTACTTATATTATTCTTCTATTCATCGATTTGAGATTTTATAATAGATTTTCTAAATGAGATTTCGATGGAGTTAGTTTTCATATTTATTTATCGACCTTCGGTTTTGGCATTGGGAATGCCTTGATGATGATCTAATTATTCTTTTAGCGTGTGGGACAAGCTGTCGATTTATGTGACTTTCTACGAGAATTTCCGGGTACGGTTGGGAATCATACCCATGTTTTCTTTATTCGCGGGACTTATGGGGAAGCCTTACTGATTTTCGATTTTCGTATGATTTTAATCCACCATACCTTGGTCGTCATATTTATTGCTAGCTAGCCTATTAGTACTCCTCCCTGCTTACTATGTGTTCGTGGGTGAGTAAGAGCAGAGCATGGGATGCTCCAGAGTGTGGGACACTCCGACCCGAGCCAGGGAGGTTCCCTTCTTTCGTATGGTGAAACTTCTTCCCCATATTTTATCATTGCTTGATTAGCGGGGCTAGTCCGATTTTCACTGTAGCCAGCGGGGCTGGTCTTATTTTCTTGAGAAACGAGATTTCGGTTTTACGATATAGTTTTTGAATGTGGTGACTAGCGAGGCTAGTTGATTTATCGTTTTGGAATTCTTGGATTTAAAGCTAAATGTGTTTTTCTAATTGTTGCATGCATCTGTTTTTAATGAAATAAATGTGGGAAAGTATGAAATCATTTTTCTTTTAAATTGTTTATTTTTGTCCATTCACGCTAACGTTTTTCGTCTACTTTCCCCTGGGCCTTTCGGTTTCTAATGCCCAGTTTGCAGGCGAATTAGTGGAGGTCGGGCGTACATAACATTTGAGGCATATTTGTCACTACTTCCGTAGTGTAGGATCCCTTGATCATTTACTCTTCTTTTTATATCCCTGTATATAGTAGTATTGCTCTGATAACCTTTGAGATTAGTATTGTTGAGTTTTGTGTTTTGTGAAAGTAGAGTTGTTGGTAATTGGGAGCAGGGTGGCTCCAGGAGTATAAGGTTTGTTTGCTTGAAGTGTTTTTGTGTGTTTTACAGGTTTTTAGGTAGTCCATTTTTGAGGTGACTCTGTCGAATTTTTGATAGAGTTATCCCTAAGGTGGGCCCCACAGGGCCACCTCAGATTTCAGGGTGAAATTCGGGGTGGGTCCTGTCAACTTGTGGGTACCATCACTATCTTCTTATCTGTCTATGTCTTTAAATGACAGTGGAATAGTATGTAACAACTTATTCTGACTTGTGATGAATATACTATTTCCCCCTATGGGCTTGATTCAAAAAATATAGGTTTTTGACTTTTTGTAGTATAGCTCGATTTCGCTGCTACTTGGCTAAAATGAATTTCCGTCCTTTCCGTCTTTTGACACTTGTTTTTACATGTACTACACTGAATCTTTGGGCTTGGTGTTGGAGGTGGACTACAGCCCGTAGAATTTGTTTCGGTTGCACAAGATCACAGCTTTGTAGAATGTAATTAAGTTTGGGTGACATAGATTAAGATTTGGGTTCTAACGAGGGTAGCCTCCCAGCTATGTTAAGAAAAGAAGAAAGAAACTCTAGCAGAGCTCTCATATTTTCTCTATCTTTCTCGCCCACTTAAGATTTATTATGAGTTAAGATGTATAGATGATAGTTATAACTAATAACCATTATTTATAACTATATACACGCGTCCTTAGATCATATATTATTGTAAAGTAAAATTCTCATGTAGTGCCTAAACTACTCGTCCATTTACCATCGTAGTACATCCGTCAAATCTTCTGTCTTAAGTTTTCACCAACACCTAAACCGCAAGGAAGATACTACGTTTATTAGATCCAAGACTCCAAGTCCAACACCATCGTACATGGAGAAAACGTTGGAGTGTTGAACACCATTTTCAGACATGGAGTTGCATTAACGTGTAAACCAACACCAAGCCTGATGGGTCCATTTGCGTGACACCATAGCTCGCTTCTGGTTCTGCTTACCTACAAACGAATTCCCCTCCTTCCCATCCAGTTCGACAAATGTTCAGCTGTATACCTGCCACGTCAGATGAAGATATTCTTGGACATGTCTGATTGGACGTCGCGGCGTGTTGTAGGCTGCGGAGAAGGTTTTGGTCAGCAGACGAGCATAACTTCGTGGAGTAAAATTGAGTTTGGGAAGCGACATTTGATTAGGACTTGGGCTTGTCACGAACGCGTGTAGTGGGACTGGACTGTGGCTTTTGGTCCAAGGACAAAACTAGCTCTCTAATAATATCTTAATTGCTCCACTAGTTTTCTTCACATTTGTTTTTTTTTTTTTTTTGGGAAAAATTTACAAACAGTACCTGAATTACGGGCCACTAATAACTTTCGTACCTCAACTTCAAAAACTATCACAATGGTACCCAGATTATCTAACACAACCTAACATTCATACATGCCGTCCACTTTGCCGTTAACGGTGTTAAATTTACAAGGGTAAATCTGTCATTTCACTGTTTATCTCTCTTACTTACCATAGTACTGTTCATAATTAATTTTGTTTCCTCCTCAGAAAAAAAAAAAAAAAAACAGTACCATGGTAAGAGATATGAACAGTGAAATGACAGATTTACCCTTGTAAATTTAACACCGTTAACAGCAAAGTGGACGTCATGTATGAATCTTGGGCCGGGGTGAAAAGTCCAGGTACCAAAATGATAGTTTTTGAAGTTGAGGTACGAAAGTTATTAGTGACCCATAGTTTGGGTACTGTTTATATTTTTTTCCCTTTTTTTTTTGGGTTTTTGGTTTTTATTTATATTTTTGTGGCTAAATTTCATTCTTCAATGCTAACTTGAGGTTGACTAAACAAACATAAGGTCTAATACTCTAATAAGAACCGTGTGCGTTTATACCAAACTATAGGTGACTAAAAGTGTGAATATTAATATACATGTCTTAGACCAAAAAAAAAAAAAAGTAAGTTAAAAAATCGAGTTTCAGGTGATTAATATTTTACATGCCACGATAAATAAAATGACACCGTACTACTAACTTATGTGGTACAACCACTCTGACGATTTCCTTAAGCTACTTGTTAATTTACAGCAATTGACCTAGGCCTCATCATATGGCCCTCGGGCCCAAAGCCCGCCTTAAGCCCGCTCGGCCCATAGGGCCAAAGCCTGGCCTGGCCCTTTCATTAGGGCGGGTCGGCCCTACCCTACGGCCCGGCCCTATTGAGCCGTATGGGCTAGCCCTGGCCCGACCCTAAAAGCCCGGCCCTAAAATTTAATATTATATTTTTTTATTTTCTATTACAATATTACATATGTGAAAAACTATAGAAGTTTTGAATCTGTCATATTACAAAATTGGTCTCTTAAATTGAGTCTGTGTGTTTAAGGCCCAAAGGCGAAGCCCAACTGTCCAAGTGACCAAGTCCAACTCAAGTAGGCTACTATCGAGCAATAGGGCAAACCGGCAAAAGCAAAACCTAGACAGCGTCATCACTCATCACTCATCCCACTATCGAGTCTCTCTCAAAGGCCGCCTCTCTCTCTCAGACTCAAACACCCGTCTCTTCCTTCAGAGTCCAGACCGCCTCTCTCTCAGCCACCACCTCCGGCGATTTTGGACCAGCAGAGACTGGTAGACTGGGTAGAGCCGTAGAGATTGTTCCGGTACGCTTGCGACGAGTCGGATTGAAGATCGAGGAGGAGTAGACGGAGTAGGCGATGCGAGATTGCGACGCGAGCTGAGGCTGTGAGAATAAATCTGTGGGTGGGTGAGCTGAGGCTGTGAGAATAGATCCGTGGGTAAGGCTGTGAGAATTATTGCGACGCGAGCTGAGGTAGTGGACTGTGGAGTAGGCAACGTTGACGCACAAGGTGTGACTTCGTTTCTGGTCTTCGGCATGCATCCACCGCCGATGCCTAAGGTGAGGACTGAGGACCTCTCTCTCTCTCTCTCTCTCTCTCTCAAACTCACAGTTCTTCCTTGATCAATAATTCTTAGAGCGAAAACAGAGATCGGTGATCTCCTTAGAGCTATAAAAATGGTGACGTCGTCGGTGGTCAACACCTATCCACTTGGTGAGGTATAATCTCATTCCCGCTTAGTCATACACTTGTTGATGTCGGTGATGTTATGTGTTGACTGTTGAGTATTTGAGACTTTGAGTAATTGACTCTGGTATGTTTTGTTTGTCTTCAAATTCTGGTTTTTTTGAAGGGTTTGTGACTGCTGTGCTTTATTTTCAGTCTCTGTTAAATCATTGAATATGTATATATATATGTGTGTCCAGTTGGTATGGTATGTTTTGTTTGTGTTTTTTTTTGTGAACTGAAATATGTCTAATTTCTAAATTATTTATATGTTTTTGTGCAGGTTCTGTGTTTGGTGAAGACTTGATTGTGCAAAGCTTTGGAAGTGTTGAATTACATTCAACTATTTGGGAATTGATGAGGACTTGATCAGTTCTTGTATCAAATTA
>BDJD01001710.1:142305-164212 GCA_002564525.1 Rosa multiflora
TTTTGATTTCCAAAAAAATGATAGGAATTATGGAATTAAAATATTGGGTGTTAGTTATATTCAACTGGGTCTCAGAACTAAGATTAGATTAGCACTTTATGATTTATGTTACTTGTACACACTGTACATCATAGGATTTATCAGTTGTGATTTTTGTTTTCTCAACTATTAATGTATTAGAGGGTAAAGTTAACTACTTGCTGAGTCTTTTGATTGTTGTTGATTATTGCAGAAT
This sequence comes from Rosa multiflora, assembly GCA_002564525.1. Classification (NCBI taxonomy): domain Eukaryota; kingdom Viridiplantae; phylum Streptophyta; class Magnoliopsida; order Rosales; family Rosaceae; genus Rosa; species Rosa multiflora. The sequence continues at coordinate 142,541 of BDJD01001710.1, forward strand.
ACAATTTCTGGGCATGGAAATACTGTCATACAGTTCTGCTTCATGCTGTGATGTTGTAAATTTAAGGTGGAACTTGGTTGTAAAAAGCTCGAGTTTAAATGGATCCAAGTTCCCAGCTTTTAGAAAAAGTAGAGTTCTTTGTGCTAATTTTGATTCCACAAGTGGGGTTGTGAGCTGTTATCGTATAAATCAGTCTTTCTCAAAGAAACTAAATCACCGGGGAGGTTTTAAGGCATTAAACTCCCATGAGAAGTTTAAACAAGTTGGTCCAATTCTATCAAGTAGAAGCTCTGATGGCTACGTAATTGGTGTGGAAGAGGATGCAAATATTTCAGAAACTGGGGAATCAGTAACTAAAGTTTTGATTCCTGGTGTACCGGATGAATCCAATGGTGAAATATGTGCTCCTATAAGTAGTTGCTTTTGGGAATGGAAGCCCAAATTCAATGTGCATTATGAGAAAGCAGGATCTGAAAACTTAGGCTCCCCACCAGTGCTGTTTCTTCCTGGTTTTGGGGTTGGTTCATTTCACTATGAGAAGCAAATGAAGGATTTGGGACGAGATTTTAGAGTGTGGGCAATTGATTTCCTTGGCCAGGGCATGTCCTTGCCATTGGAAGACCCTGCCCCTCGTACTAGGGAAGAAGGTATGTCGGACAAGAACAATCTTGCTTGGGGCTTTGGAGATGAATCCGAACCATGGGCAAGTGAGCTTGTTTACTCCATTGATTTATGGCAGGATCAAGTTCGTTATTTCATAGAAGAGGTATGCGATAGGTCTATAGTTTTTATTTGTTACATAATCTGATGGGGACTTGCAGAGAATCATGTTCTATATGATCTTTTAGTAGATGCTCATATTGTAGCTCATGCTGCCTCTGCCTTCCTTTACACACTGAACTTCGGTTTTGCTATAAGTGTCCTCTTTTTCACCATGCATTATTATAGTTCCAGATTGAGCATTATACATGAATGTGAATGATCATTGCAGTAGTATATAACATAACTGGCTGTTCATTTTGGGCTTGATTGATAATTCTAGTGAACCATTTTTATCAATAAATGTAATCACCCTACTGTCCCTTATTATGCTAGTTGTGCAGTTATCCATAATTTGTTCTGTTCACTATATATGTATATTTATTTATTAGGTTAGGGATATCGACATTCCTTCAGTTGGATTTATAGGTTGAATATATATACACAGGGCCCTCTGTGTGTGTCTGTGTGTGGGGGGGGGGGGATGCTGATAACCATTGATAATGCCTAAAAGTTGATGTTGTTTGCATGAATGCCACCAAGTATTGACCACTTACCAGTGATCACATAATCACATTTGACTTTTCATGCAGGTAATTGGTGAACCTGTCTATATTGCTGGAAACTCACTGGGAGGGTTCGTTGCTTTATATTTTGCTGCATGTAACCCTCATTTAGTGAAAGGTGTTACATTGCTCAATGCAACTCCTTTCTGGGGATTTCTACCTAATCCCATAAGATCTCCAAGACTAGCAAAAATATTTCCATGGGCAGGAACATTTCCTCTACCTGCCAATGTCAGAAAGCTCGTAGAATTTGTGTAAGTTTCTTATAGCCGGCATACATATTATTGGAGTAAATTGTAGTATTAGTTCCTGAATTTTCAAACAAGTAGGCAAACTAGCTAAAATTGAAAGTGAACTGATTTAAGAGAGGCTTCTTTATGTGGGAACTGATTTAATCTGAGAACTGAACTCTGAGAACGTCTTTTGTGTGGACTATATTATAAACAAACTATTGTTGATACTTGAACTAAAACATTTTGAGCGTGTTTGATTTCAGTTGGCAAAAGATTAGTGATCCTAGGAGTATAGCGCAGATACTGGAACAAGTTTATGCTGATCATTCAACAAACATTGACAAAGTATTTTCCCGCATAGTCGAGACAGCAGAACATCCGGCTGCTGCTGCATCATTTGCTTCAATTATGTTTGCTCCTAAGGGACAATTATCATTTAACGAGGCTTTATCCAGGTAGGCAATACAAAAGGTTATACTGATGTAGACATTTTTTTTATCTGCTTTACTTTTTTTCTGGTCAATGTTTATTAAGGGTTCCAGGGCATTTTTATGTGCAGTTGTCAAATGAGCAACATACCAGTTTGTCTTATGTATGGGAAAGAAGACCCATGGGTGCAACCTATTTGGGGTTTTCAGGTGAAGAAGCAGGTGCCTGAAGCTCTCTTTTATGAGATCAGTCCAGCTGGTCACTGCCCTCATGATGAAGTTCCTGAGGTATACAATTCTTTAGTAATTAGCATGAAGTTTTTCGGTTTCCCATTCAATAGCTAGTAATGCAAGAATTGTTACCATAACTAGTAGTCTGTTATATTTCTATCCTCCAAGCAACCAAGTCTCTGATACCATGTTTGACAAACGTAGATCTCGGAGGATTAAGCTATTAGGAATTGGACCAACTTCATATATTATGCTACCGTATTAGTTTTTGGTTTTAAATTTCTCTACACTAATGCTCATAATCTATTAATTTTGTTTGGCATCATTTGCTTTACTGTTTTGTGTTCTTAGAAGACTAATCATCATTTATACAGGTTGTGAATTACTTATTGCGTGGGTGGATCAAAAACCTAGAGTCTCAAGGTTTAGTCCCATTACCTTTGCTTGATGCCCAAGAAAGTGTGCAGATTAACATTGCGAGGGACTTGGAATTCATCAGAGATGGATCAAAAAAGTTGGTGAAGGTGCGCTTTTATGGATCCAAGTTCTCACGTTGGGACAGGATAAGCTCTTACATCAGTTCTCACTTTGGGAAATTAGAGCTCAAGTTATGAAACCCAGAAACATTTCTTCATAGATAATGTAGATATTTAAATGTAAATTGTAACATATTCTTTGATTAGTATGACATCTTCCACGGTTATAGTTTTGTGACGGTACTACTGTCAACCCCAAATTTCCCTACTTCACCCAGCAAATACTCAGGTTTTTTAGCATTCACAATTTTTTTTTTCCTTACGCAGAAATGATGATAATTTTATTAATAGTAGTCGAAAGCGTACAAGAGATCACGACATCACGTAATACAAAGTATTGGTACGCCCACATACAAAAAGGAACCATGTTGACGCATACAAAAGCATTTCCCGATTCACTGGTTTCATATATCTGTGGCACATTGGTTCATCACAGGAGTTCTGGGAGTCTTTGGCCCTCTATATAACCAGGCATGAAGATTTGCATATTTCAGATTCCTAGACAATCTACGGGATAGGCTTTATGATAACAGTCTGTACTGCTAAGACGCAGAGAAGGGTTTGAAGCTAGACTGTTGTACTCTTTGTTCAAATCATAATGTCTCCCGGAGTTGGTTTCTTGTCACAGTGATCATACACACAAATACGTGTAGAAATGCAGTGCAACTGTAATCACAATAAGTCTCTTTCCCTTCATTATAGGACCATTCAAATAGCAACTAGTCAATTATCTCTTTCCAAATTGCATTCAAATCCCATTACAGAACATACCAAACAGCAATCACTAATACATAAGAGGAATAGAAGCATCTCGGAAATGAAAAATAACCTTACTGAAAATAGACAAGTTAATGCTCTGATCACATTCCCATTAATCATAGCATTTGAAAAGAGTTTTGCACCTGCACTGGGAACTAGCTTCAATCTACTACATTAGAACCTGTGAGTATCACATCACACCCCTCAGCTCTAATGATGTGAAGCTTCACATGTCCCTTCACAAACTCAAAAACAATGGTGTGCCCTTTCTTAATCCGGTTCCACTTGCTACAAGCACGCCAGCCTTTGTTCATAAGTAAACGACCATCTTTCATGCGAGTCACTTTAATAAGCCATGATCTGTTGCTTGGATCCCGAAGCTATATAGTCCGCTTGCTTATGAGACCCTTAGCCCTGGCTATTATTATTGGAATGCTCTACAATTTGGAACATATTTGATATCAGGGGGCAAAACATAAGAAATACACTGACATTGTAGATGACAAAAGAACAAAGATAAAATAAAAGAAAACTCTGCTGACAAGTGAAGACCTTTCAAGAACAACTTCTAATTCACAAGTGATGGAACTTTAATTTTCACCCAAATGATTGAAAATTCTTGTACTAAGGCATTCCAATCAAAAGAAAAGAATTACTATTTTTTCAATCATAACAGGGAAAAGGGTTTTAGAAAAATAATTAGCTTATTCATTGGGTATGACCACTTATTACTTACCAGCTGATACAGTCTGTGCTTCTCCATAGTTCTCTTAAAGCAAAGATGCTCTGATTTGAACTCAATGATTCTGATTCTTGTCTCCCCAGGCATGACATAATCCCCTATACAGTCCCAAATTGAAACAGGATTTCAGAAGAATGTAAATTACTTGGCAGATAAGGAAAAAACTTGGTTGTCTGGTCTTGTATGCAAGTAAAGCAAACTATAACTTACTCCTTTGACCATCAAGACCACCAGTACTTCTCTTTGTCTTGGCTGCTTCCATGTCCATTTCACATGCAGTTTAATCATAGATTGTCATAGATTGTCCGACAATCTATGATAAAACTGCATGTGAAATGGACAGATACATCAATGCCAACAGGACTCGGGTTTTCTCCAGAGGATATTCAGTCACCCATTTCAGTGGAGGGCAATGGAACTCAGGTGGACAGTGACACAAAGAAACAGAACCAATCTTTAATGAGACTTATCTAACGCATTACCCTTCAAAAATGAGAGCTCTAGAGAGTGTACTTAAAGAAATGAAAACTCCAGTGACATATCTTAACATTAGTAGGCTTAGGGATTATAGAAAAGACGAACACCCTTCCATTTACAGAACGATACACAAGACAAAGGAAGAACAAATTACAGCTGAACAATCTACAACTGTGTTATATGGCTTCCCAATTCCTGGTAAATTGACAGTTGTTTAAGCAAGGCCTTTCTCCTATCGGATTGACAGTTATATTATTCTAAAATTATAACCAATCAATTTTTGAAGATGCATATAGGTGAAACACCACTCCTTCGTTCTGCTTTCCCTCGATGATTACCATAAACACAATTCCACAAAAACTATAAAACCACACTCGTCCTCTGTAACTTGCTAACATTTATCCAATTAAATAGAGATGGGCAACAGCGGCAAACAATTACAAGGTATCCAAATTCCAATTCCAATAGCACATAACAAACAAACACAAAACCATCCAAAGAAAGCAAGGAAAGTTGAGAGAAAAGCAAGATCATACCTTAAACTCCTTTTCTTCAAAATTCAAATCGAACTACAAGTCTACAAGTCTCCAACTCTCTTCAAATCGAACTTATTTCTTGCTCCAATTCTGCAAATAGCCTCCTTCAGAACCAAATTCTTGAAAAAACTTATGGGCTCTTCATGATTTTATCAACTTTTCGAGTAAGGGATTGGGATTGGCTGCTCTTGAGAGTGAAGAGTTGGAGGAGGCTGCTCGAGTCATTTGGGGCTTGGCTCGGGTATAACACGACCTAAGTGAATCAAAACCCTCTCAAAACCCCAAAACGACGTCGTTTTGGTGTGTTAAAAAAAAAAAAAAAAAAAACTCCCATTCGTACCCTCAGGCCGCCTTAAGGCGCGATTTCATTTGTTTTACAACTTTACAACACAGACAATTTGGTCATTTGTTTTACAAGCTTTTTAGATAACTGAACCACTGATCCATCGACTCATTGAGCAAAGGAGGTCAGATCATGTTAGAAATGCCTCTTTTCCCTGAGCTTTATGTCACTACTATTCCATAATCAGTCATAATGTTGATAAATAACACCACTTTAACTAAGACAAGTGCTATGTACTATATAGAAAGATATGGGCTCATGATTCAGTATCACACATTAAATATAATAGAAGATGAAAATCATACAATTGACATGGATTACACTAAAAAGATATGGATTTGTGAATTTCTAATACGTTCCAATTAAATTTGAGGAGAACTATATACTCATGAATGTTGGAAATATCTTGAAAACCGAAAATGGAGGACAAGATGTTACCAGTTTCTCAGAGAAATCACCAACAAGGACCTGGAAAAAGGCAGGCACTGGTACTGAATGAGCCATTTGAAAATGATACCTGCAGCTATTTTGGATTTGGTTTAGAGTCAAGATTTGAGTCACATATAAGTTTTTTCGGAAGCAGTTGCTTCATATATATACTAATGCCAGTTCAAAGCTTTTAGGCTTTTAGCTTTGCATACTACAGCAACAAAATAGATATGATGAAACTTAAGGATGAGTAGAGGTAAAAATAGCTTTTAAGGCAGTGGCTTCATATATATGCTTGGATCAAATGAACCTCAAGGGTATCTTTCTGAATGCAATTACATATTTATATACCTTGCTCATATGCTCTACTTATACTATTCTCCAAAGTGATTTGAGTTTTGATATTAGGCTCAACTCTTTCACTAGTTTCAACCCTTGAGGCTCAACTTTTGCTAGAAAATAAGGTAAAAAATTGGTATATATATGACAGAAGCAGATTGGAGTAACAAAATGCAACCCCTACAATAAACTAAAGAAAGAAGAGAAAGGACTGACCTTGAAGTTTTGAACAAGAACAGGAAATGCAGAACTCTCTCTCCAAGTTAAACTCTGAGGTTTAAAATTAGAATTCCTTTAATTAGCTAGTTCCAAGGAAATATAAGGATGATGAAGAAGAAGAGTAAGAATGAGAAAGTAAAGTAGGGTTTGAACCTGAGGCAGCAGCAGAAGTAAGGACTGCCTTGAATCCCCAAGATAAATATGTAAACCAACAAAAACAAAAGAGAAGAAAAAAAAAATAGATAAAAAAGAATAAAGCTGAATGAAGTGAGCATAAGGACATGGTACCGGTACACAGTAAGCATTGACTCCAAATATAAATGCTTTGAGTAATGTCCAAAAGGACATATACACAGAGAAGAAACCCAGCTGAGCAATAACTCTATCTCGTTCATATTTAATATAAAACCAGCAAGTCTGACTCCTGAGCTCGGTTTCTGTTTTTGTGGCCTGTAAACTATTATATGCAGTTGTCCTTCCTATATTACTTCCCTCTTCTTGTGCAAAGTTTCTCTGCCTTGTTGATTTTTTTGATTTTGTGCAGACTGGAAAAACCAGTGAGCTATAATTTTCTTATAGCCCTTGCTTCTTGTCTCTGCTAGATGGTTTTCTTTTGGGCCTTGGGATTCAAGAACTGCATACCCCTTCACTATATGGATCCATAAGCAACAGAGTTGTCAACTTCACCATAGACAAAGACCTGCCATATGGATTGCTATAATCTCAACTAGTCAATTGTTTCTTTTCAATTTCGTTCAAATCCCATTACAGAAATCACCACAGAGATCAGTAACATTTGAGAGAAACAGAAGTATCTCTTTAATTAAGTAACACATGCAGGATCATCCTTTACTCAAAGCAGACAAGTTAATGCTCCAATCACATTCCAATTGATCATAGCATTTGAAAAGAGTTTTTACACCTGAAGTGGGACTAGCTTCAATCTTTGGCTTACCAGTGAGTACCACATCAAGCTAGGACCTGAAAAAATGCTGCCACTGGTACTGTACAAGCCAATTGAGGATGTTACCTTCATATGCATTAAAGTTTTAGCTTTTGGGTGAATAAAGGCAAAACATACATAATGTAACACAAGGGGTATATTTAATTTCTGAATGCAAATGGATAATTTAGATATCTTCCTCGTATAGGCTCACCGCTTTTGCAGTCACAAATAATAATTTTGGAGGCAGTTGCTTTTTATGCTTATTCAGAATTTTTGTCTTTTGGTTAATAAAAGTAAAAAAGTAGACGCAATGAAACTCTACGATGTCTTTGTGAGTGCAAATACATACTTCTAATGGTGTTTTTACATGTGATCAGTTGATACTCTTTTAGTCACAGATTATTTTTATTTTTGTTTGCTAGAAATAAAGGTATAAAAACTTGGAAAAAGAAAATGAAAACCTCTATAAGGGAGACCAAAATTGGCACAAAAAACTTTAAGAAAGAAAAGGAAACCTAACCTTAGGAAGAACAGGAAATGCAGAAGTCTCTTCAATGTAAAATTAATCTGAAAGGTAATGAATGCCTTGAAGGCCCAAAAGAGATATATGACATGGTAGATGAGCAAGCATTGACTCCAAAGAGAAATTAAATGCGTATCGTTTGTGTTCTGTCGTTTCAAACCAGTCTTGTTTCTGTTTTTGTGGCCTTTGAGCTCTGATGCAATCGTCCTTCCTATAATGTTTGCCTATTCTTGTGCAAACTTCCTCTTCCTTTTGATTTTCTGCAGACTCTAAAAGCTGTGAGCTTTAATGCATTTGCACCAAAAGAACGTACAGGTTTGGACCCAAAACCACATTTCTGTTCTGAGTTCAACTCGGCAATGCGAATGAAATAAAGAGAATTACTCTCGGTTCCCCTCCTATCATATGTTTACCAACACCAGGGGGAATCAAATTTCGTTGGACACATGAGAAATTCTGAAATTACTTGATCATTTTCATGTAGGTGAAAAATTATTCTATTGTATAAAGTATAAACTAAACCGAGCTAATATTATTGGTCCACGGAATAATAACTTGCTTTTGATTAATCATTTAATCTTATTTTTTTTCACCTTTGTAACCGAATCCATCAAATGATATTTTCAAAATTCGGACTAAAAAAATAATTAAACCTGTCATCTAGTCTAATTATAATTCAACTATGCACCTGTATCACTTGAGCTAAACTGCTATTTCAATTTTTTTCTTTTCCTCATACCAAAGTCATCTCTTCAGCTTCTGATCAAGAAAAATGTAAGAGTTAAATCTTTCATGGAAAAAAAAAAAAAAAAGCATTCAAGCCCTTGAGTTTCAAGCTTTGAATTTCAAGCTCCTCTTTAGCTGATCAAATTTGAAAACAGAAAAGCCCACCCAACGGTTCTTTCACACCTTTAGTTGTGTATATATATAATTCGAGAAGTTCAAAACTTGCAAAGGGGGTCCGATCGGAAATGATGACACGACTCTCCAGAACATTCCCTTCCGTAAAGCTCCCAAACCCTCACCCCTCCTCAATTCTATTACCATGTTCAACATCACTACCCAATATCAAATCAGAAGCAAAATCGAATTCTCCCTCAAAATCAAAACCAAAACCAAAATCGAGGTCTTGGTCTGTGTATCTCATCCTTTCCACCAATGCACCCATCAAGACCTACGTTGGTGTCACCACCGATTTCTCTCGCCGGTATGACTGAATTGCTATCTGGGTCTTTCAGTTTCGTTGTTTTCATTAGCTGTTTGATAAATTTAGGACAAATTTGTACCTGGGTTCCTTCGAATTTATCTGTTTCATTAGCTGTTTGATAAGTTCAGGAACGATTTGCTATCTGGGTCTTTCAAAATTCTCATTTTTCATGAGCTAGTTGATAGATGGAGGACAAATTATTACCTGGGTCTTGTTCGTTTTGGGTTTTCAGGTGTTTATATGGACCATGTTCTTTAGCAATTTGTCTTTCTTTTTCGCTCTCAGAATTGGGTTCGTGTTCAATGATGCTTCTCTTGATTATTAGCTAATGAGAAGAATGAGAAGGTAGTCAATTAAAGCAGTGAATGGCATTCCATTGGTTATGTATTATGCCAACTGCCGGTTTTGAAATGAATAGATAGTAGATATCTCCAACTTTGTTTTAGAAATTATCTAGTTGCTTTCCGGTTTGATAAAACAATCGTTATTGACCTGTTCATGCGGATAAGTCACTGTATGCACTAAATTGTGTGATTACCAGCATTAATTTGTTGCGGCTGGAGAAGAGATGTGGTTATGATATTGATCTTGACATTTGTTATCATGTTGGGTAGATTTGCCTCTGTAGTTTTTGTCCTGTTATGATTGTGTTTATCTTCAGCATTTTTAGACCTTTTTCACATATTTACTTGAGGTGCACTTGTTGATTGTGTTTATCTTCTAATTGTATTGAAAAGTACATACTTATGCTGTTATGACTGCGTTTTCACTATAGACTCAAGTGATTTCTGGCAATCATTTTCAGTTGTTTGGCCAGGTTTTTTATGATAAGTTTCTAAATTCTTTTGCAGTCTGAAACAACACAATGGTGAACTAAAAGGTGGGGCAAAGGCATCCCATGCTGGAAGACCATGGATTTGTGCGTGCCTAATACATGGTTTCAAGGACCAAAATGAAGGTATTTGGTTTGAAACTTTGATAAAAGAGCTTGTGCTTCTCACATGAACATTCCTATGATTTGCTTAAAAATTCGAGTTTAAGGCCTATTATAAAGCAATGATCTTGAGTTATTCCAGCATACATGATATTGTGGCCACCAATGAAGAAGCCATCATTTTTTGTTGAGTTCAGACCATTTTGGACATTTGATTGTTTAGTACTCCAGCTGTTAAATTATTTTGGCCAACAAAGGTACTCATATTTTGGAGTATCAGTATGAAGTCTATTATCTTTTACATGGTCTGCAACAGGGGTGCTTGGTCAGTTTTGATTATCCTCTTTATTTTGAAATCAGTAAAGAAGCTTTAGTCAGTCGTTACCTTGAGGTGATATCTGAGTGTTTCTCGGAATCCATATTGTGTAAGAAATTTTTTTATCGATTCTGAGCTGGTTTTTAGTGGATAACTTGTAAGAGTTTTTCAAAGTACTTGAGTAAGAGGATGAGCGTTGATGTTGTTGGCTGCCTTTCTACGGTGGGATAAGTTCTGGTATGAATTTTTCTTGGTATGTTAATGACCGTCCAAGTTGGACTGCTTATAACCCATGCAAGCTTTCTACTTTCATATTAAGTGCCACTCTTTCAAAAATGTTGATCATTTACCATTTGATTATCAGAAGGATGGTGAAGAAATGCCATCTAGGAGAAAATTTTTATATGACTATCTTCTTAACGAAACTATTTAAAATCTAGTGAAAGTATCTTCCATTAGATACAGACAATAGGGATTTGAACTACAGTGATCAACTTATGAGTCTGACCCACTTTTTTATTGCAGACAACTACAGTCATTAGGGTGCCTTATGATTAGTGTGCTATTAGGATTTTATTGTTTTGGTTCCTTTGATGACAAAGAGACAAACTCTTTTTCATGCAATTGCTATATGTCCCTTTTATCTTTCTATATTGGGCATGTGATGGAATGGCTAAAAGCTGAGCTCCACATTTTCAACAGAGGCAGACCAAGTTAATTCATCCTTAACTTGTCGAGGAATCCTTCATCAGTGGTTCTCAATGACTGATTTTTCTCAATCTTTTCAACCTTAGTTCCATAGGAGCAAGTCGGAAAGATTGAGAAATAGAACCATTGATTTTACCATCTGATTTTCTATCCACCCACCTTGATTCATCTTCATCATGGATATAGTTTTGCCTTCATAAAATGAAATCCATACATTAATGAACTTTACTCGTTTAATATCCTTGTCTAATATCTACTCATACCGGTTGTTCCGGTTCCTGGACTAAGATCCTTGCTCTGATACACATTTATGCAGAAGTAAAGATCAAAAGCTTGTTTTTATACTCAGCTATTTGATCTCTGATGCCTTGTCATTTCTCAGTTCATGCTATTAACACTTTTGTTTAATAAAAATAATATTCTTCATTGTTGTGTAGCATGTGCATTTGAATCAAAATGGAAAACTTTATCAAGGAGTTTGCCTCGCAAAAGAAAGGACGATAACAAGGTAGAGCAAGTAAGTGATTTGTCACTTCCTCTACTACAACATAGGCAAGCAGCTCTAAATAGAGTTAAAGGTATATTTGATTGTACTCACTTAGAAATTGACTGGAAACTGAACCCTTTATAAAGTGTGGTAAATAAACCCCCATGTCGAGCACTTTCCCTTGTCTTTATGAAAATCAATATGTTTAACTAATACAAAATGACATAGCACTGAAAACAATCAATTGAACTTTATTCTTGGGAGTATTACTAATCTAAAGTTGTTGTATACTTATATGAAGCACTGTAATCACATACAATTTGGTCGAATACTTAAACCAGATTGTGATGATGGGGAAATTCTTGTCTAGAAGAGGTCTACTAGAATGTATTATTACTCTTTTACTAAATGAATCAAGAGAATGTATTTAATTATTTGTTCAACCTTCTTCAAGTTTATTCTTACATTTTAGTTAATTGTACAGCATTTTGTAATATGTTTAAATTGTTAACCCCTAAACGTCTCCTGTATCTTTTATCATATTCATGTTATGGACACACAGAACAGAACTTCCATCAGTTCAGCACCCCCTTTCATGAATAGAACTTCCATCAATTCAGCCTAGGCCTGGTTTGCAGTTCTATGCTTGGGCCCAGGCTGGTTTGGTTTGCCATTCTATGCTGGGTTGGTTGCTTGTAGCAATTGTGTTCTTACACCTCAAGTTTGGTCTGGTTTTTTAAGTGGCACTCAATTTGGTCGATGTGTTAATGCCTCCCAACGCATTGTTTCCCCCGGAAACATTGAGCTGCTACTTCCAATTTGGTCGATGTGTTAGGCACTGCATGTCACGTGCAGACTTTCTCAAACCACCTTTGTCATGTTTGCACGCACGTAGCTTCCGTGTTTGTCAAGTTCAATAAGATTAAGATTTTTGCAAAAGTTGCACGAGATAGCAAATTGACACTCAGGTGATCAATTTGATACTCAAAGCGTGACCCAATTGACTTCGGGCTTTGGCTGACTCTTGCTGGGTCCCACGCGTTTGTGGAGGAGAAAGGGGACTCAAACCCTCGTTAATCGTTATGAGGCTTTAGAGGCTTTACCAACAAACCAACCAATTTGGTTTCTAAGTTACTTCATTTATATTTGAGGAGTAGAAAAGCATGGGTTGGTTGATCAAAACTTTGCCATAAAGGCAAGGACCCAGCTCTTAGCACAAGGTTTCCATTATCTAAAAGAACTACATGAATAGAAGAAGCTGAACTTGAACTGACCTCTGTTGACCAAATTGGGGTTTTGGACTCATTAAACAGTACCAAATTACCATCTGAGATTCTCAACTCTGAAGAAAATCTATCAGAGACTGGCTGCACCCTATTGGCCACCCAGACTATGGTTTGGTCCGGTACTAGTTTCTTGTAGTACCACATGCCTATGTAGTAGTTTGCAGTATTACCTGCCTTGAAGAAACCCAGTTCAAATTTCCCACCAGCTGAAACAATGGTTTGGTCACCAGAGAGAGACTGGTTTGCTGTGATGGTGTCAGCTCCAAAGCAGATATGGGACTTGAGACATAGGCACAAGAAGAAAAGGGAAAACATCAACGTAATTGGGTTGCTCTTGGTATCCATGGATTGGCTGCAGAAAAACTTGCCACAAGAATTTTTGCCGTGTATACAAGAATTTTTGCGGATTTATAGATTCTTAACAGAGACAATTACATCTCTATTATTTGTCTTTTTTTTTTTTTTTTGGCTAAATCTCTACTTATTTCCAAGTCTACAAATGACTTAATGAGTCGCGAGGACTTGCCAGTCCACGAAGGAATAGTACATGAACAGAGAAAGGAGAGAATCCACTGAAGGCTCATAGGCTATGTTTGGTATGGCTGTTCTTTGAGAAAAAGCTGGCTTATGCTTATTTCTGAGAATAAGTGGCTGAAAAGCAAAGCTGCTGAGTGTTTGGTAAACTAGCTTTTTAGAAGTGCTGTCAGTGGCAAAAGCAGTGACAAAGTGTTTGGTAAACTAAACTGGCTTGTGCTTTTTATTTGTGGAATGACTAAATTGGACATTATAGATTATTTTGCATTAATTATTTAGTAAATGATTAATATTTGTATAAATTTCATTAGAGCAATCCTGGCCATCCATTTCCTCCACCATTTGATCAGGGTCGTCCATTGTTAATTGCAATAATCTATATATATATGAGCCTTGATCAATAGGAACACCAGAAGGATCGAGAGAGGGAGAGAACCAGAGTTGGCCCGAGACGCACCGCGACCCGGCTGGCTCTCCACCGTCAGGTCACCTCCGGCCGGCGCTCATACACCATCGTCTTCGTCTCGCTGTCGCCAGCAGCCCTCTGTCCTTAGATCGTCCATGCATTGAACGGAGATGGAGAATCGACGACGAGAAGCCCCGAACTTTCTCCAGCCACCACTGCAACTTCCGGCGACGGATTAAGCTGAATTTGGTATGGAAACCCATCTCCTCGTCATGCTTAACACCCCAGTATGATTAGTTTTCCGATTTAATCAACTTTTGACGAATTTGTTTCTGGGTTGCTTCTGCCTCCGTCGCTGTTCCTCGACGCCGGCAGCTTTCCGAGCTCTTCCCGGCTTCATTTTGGCTTGGTTGCATCAGTAGGAGGAAGCTGGCCACAATTGGAGTAGAAAGCCACGAACCTGCTGGGTTGCAAACGTCGAACTCCATTACCGGTCGAGCAGAGGAGATCGAGCGGAGGGAGATCGGATGGGATGCGTTCTGTGATGTTATTTGAGGGAGATGGGATCGAGCAGAGGGAGGTGGGAGATCGAGCAGAGGGAGATGGGAGATGGGAGAGAGCAGAGGGAGATGGGAGTGGGAGAGAGAGCAGAGGGAGATGGGAGATGGGATCGAGAGACTGATAGGGTGGGTGGCAGATGGCTGTAATTGTTTCAGCCAACGGAGGATACAAAACGGGATTTTGAAAAATTCATTAATGAACAGTGTCACTGCTACAATAGCTAGCGCGCTTCTGGCTTTTAGACAGAAGCTGGGGCAGCTTTTTTAAAAGCCTGAGAATAAGCTCGCTTACCAAACGCATGATGCTCTTATGCTTATAAGCAGGGGAGCAAAAAAGCCCCCCCCAAACATAGCCATAATTAGTAGTAGTACACAACTGGAAAATTGAAAGATCAAGCTCCACCACTGAAGACTCATAATTAAAGATTGGGCTATTCACCAAGAGATGGAAGAGTCTGCAATGGACCAACTGAATTGTAGACCAACAAATGCCGTCAGGATTTCAGTTAGATTGACCGTGTCAACTCGCATAGGACTGGGAAGATGAAACTATAAAGTATGAAGTTACCATGGGTTTTTAGGGGAGAAGGAGAGAAGTAGCTGCATCGAGGAGGAGACAAAGGTCCAGTTTGAAGAAACCATCAACCTGCAAACAGAGCACAGTTGAAGTCTTCTCCCTCGTCATCTCCTCCTCATCCTGCAAAGAAGAAAGCGTGAATCCGATAAACAAGTAACTTCCTGAACCCTAAAAATTCGATCAATTCAATTCAATGATTAAATGTCCTATAAATGATTATCGGTTCTGTTGATTATTTAGGAAGATTACAAACCAAAAGATGAGGAAGACGATGGTGAGAAAAGCTGGGTCTTAAGCTTAGGCTGCTGGGTTTTCATGATGGGAATGGGATCAGGTTCCGCCACCTTTTCTAATTAATTTATTTTCTTTATAGTTTTTGTGACTATCACTATCACTTGATCAATTTTGATGGTTAGCTCTTTGTTTTTGATGGGTAGCATAGTTTGCTTTTGATTACATGAGGCATTTGTACATTTTGAGTGAATGAGTATTGACCAATGTGGGTTGTCATTTCTTTGATATCTTTACCATTCCTGGGAAATCTCATTGCTCTTGAATCCCAGAGGAGGTCATTAAAACTCTTTTTAATCCCATTTTTAACAAACCCTGGGAGTTCTCACTTTGCTTATATTTGAACATTTGCTTACATATGCCAAGTTATAGACGCTGCTCTCAGAGCTAAAATCAAAATCAAAAGTAAGCTTCTTTCCTCTTTATACAAAATCAGAGAGATGGGTTTGAGTGGCTGCTTATGGCTAGATTACTGATTTTGTGGGACTATGAATCAACCTATAGGTTAGAAAATTTTAAATAATTGGATCTTTAAAGAATCAAACATTTTGTGCACATTAGCTGTTTGAATAAATTCTCCAAATGCAATTTTTTGGCAAATGTCTCATGCATTTTACCTCTTTGAATAGGTTCACTTCCAATTCCAACAATGGCTAATTCTTACGGTTTTGTGTTTCGTGACTTCCATGGGGTATGTTGTCTTTGACTGCAACTCCATATGTGAAACCTAGCCAATTACCCTTGTGCAAATTTCAGCAACCTATGCAACTAGAGCTTTATTTGCATGCGTAGTTTTGAACATTTGCTAGAGACGTGAGAACATTTCTACATGATAATAGGTCGAATGTGTCCTGCTATATGTTGCTGTGCAGAGTGGTTACAAAGCTATTGCTTGTAAATGATTTTTTTGCTTGAGTTCAGTTTTCTCTACAGAAAGCATGTAGTTTTTTTTAATCTTTTTTTATCTTTTTGTGTTGAAGTTGATCTGAGACAAGTGACACACACACACACACACACCACTCCTCTAAGTAGCAGTGAAGCTCATTAATAGGGGGCATTTCATGCATGACCAGATGGCACTTATAACAATGAATATGGACAGCTTGGAACAGGGGATACAGAAACGAGATCACAACACATTTCTGTCCATGGGCTTTTTGGTCTTACTTCCGGGTCTATATGTCCTATTTGTTTTTGTTCATTTCTTTTAGTCCTTTGTACTTGTTCAGCACCACTATGATTTGTTTGCCTTATCAAATATTATTATCCACTGATGTGTGAAATATGTGTTCTGCAGACCTTATTTTACACTATCATAATTTTCTCGTCTTATGTAGAAGTTTTAGAATCTTTGTAGACCATATTGTACTAACAAAAACATGCTACAGAAACTTCAAATTAGCAGCATGTTCTGATTGGTCTAAAAAGGTTGCTTTAGTCATTAGTTAGCGGTGGGATATCTACATAATTGCAACTACGTAAGCAATTGCTACTGTTAGACCGTGTTCTTTGGCATTCATTTAGCACATAACAAAGTGCCTAAAGATTGGAAACATCTTTACCACATAGACAGGTTTGAACACTTAATCATTGCAAATGTTGCTATTGTTCCTCTAGAT
Organism: Rosa multiflora; assembly: GCA_002564525.1. Classification (NCBI taxonomy): domain Eukaryota; kingdom Viridiplantae; phylum Streptophyta; class Magnoliopsida; order Rosales; family Rosaceae; genus Rosa; species Rosa multiflora. Next base: position 159,532 of record BDJD01001710.1, read on the forward strand.
CTCAAGATGAATCGACTAAGGGGGGTGTATTCAATTAGGAGTCTATAGGATTGTTTTGTATTTTAAGAGTCCTTTAAAATCTCGTGGTATTCAATTCAGATTTTTAAAAGTCTTTTAAAATCTTGTGGTATTCAATCAAGATTTTAAAAAGTCCTTTTAAATCTGGTGGTATTCAAAAGCCCAACGATTTTGAAAGATTTTATTAGATGCTTGATTTTGTAGGATTCTAAGGTGCTTGGTATAAATACCAAACCCTATCAGAAATCCACCCTCTAGACATGAGATTTTGACGTCTTTCTTTTTTCACTCTCACGCTCTGAAGATGAAAAGACGTCAAAGAGGGAAGACGAACTGACAAAGAGAGAAGACAACTTGACCTCAAGCTGACCTCAACCTGTGAATCTTGGTAGGAATTATCACTTGTTAAAAAGGTATTTTTGATATGCATGTTCAATTTTGATTGCAGTGGTTTTGGCTATTTTGATCAAGTTTCTGCAGACAAATGATTCTTCTTTTTGACATTGAAAGAACGTTTTTATTTGATTTGCTTAAGGGGTTTGATATTGGTGGTTGAAATTTTGGGGCTTTTTCTTTTTTAGGCTGAAATTTATGCTTGGCTTTGTATTGGATTATTGAGCTTTATAGAAAGAGAGATGTCCTTATTAGAAACTAGTCAAGTTATCCTTATTTGTACCAATGAGAACAACAAGGGTTAGTTAGCATTCAAAATATGTTGCTGCTCCTGAAAAGAATACGGATCTTGTTTTTGTGATCGGTGCAATTTGGCTCATGCAAAGTTGAGACGGACTTTACTGATGATTTTGTATCACTTTGTAGTTATCCATTGAGTGCTACATACTGTATCACAATGATTTGCCAGGCATATAGGCTTTCTCTAAACTTAAATCAAGTGGTCAACTGTTGGTGCATACACTCGCTAGCTAGCTTTAGAATTATGCCATTTAAATCCATATATAAATATATGGAGCTCCCCTGGCTCAACACATATGCATTCTTGCACTCACTTGTGTGCATTGTTCTTCTCCTAAATTTTGTAATCATGGTACATATTGATCTTGAAAATGACAATTACCTTTAGAAGACTATATGCTTGTTGTGACTTGTTTGCATTTGTTGTAATTTTTGACGTGTTTATAAAGAATAAAAAAAACAATAGATTATATACATACTAATGAAAATTTTCCTATGTATGTATAATAGAGTATTATCATCATGGTTGATCCACAACAAGATGGAAAAAAAAATGGGAATTATGAGCAGTGGACCAAGGAAGAGAGTGATACCTTATTAGAACTAATGGTTGATGCCGCCGTTAGGGGATGGCGTGACAATAGTGGCATCTTAAGTAAGCAAACAGTGGAAGAAAGAATACTTCCTGTTCTTAATGCAAAACTTGGGTGTCACAAGACATACAAAAACTACCAAAGCAGGGTTAGATGGTTTAAAGGTCGATGGAACTCTTACTCTACCCTTATGTGTTTTAGCTCTAGTTTTGGATTTGATTCAACTACAAAGAGGTTTACTGCTTCTAATGAAGTATGGGAGGAATACCTTAAGGTAAGCTTCCTAAATACTATGTAAGTCTATTACTTTATTCTCATAAATAAACCTACTTTGAAGATTAATGTGATAACAATTTAAATTTTTTTTTCCTAGGCTCACCCAAAGGACACCGACTTGCGCTATGGGACATTTGATGATTATGAGGACTTGGAAATTGCTATTGGGAATGGTGTAGCGGTTGGGAAAAACTCGGTCGGGTTGGGTAGTGTTACTGATGCAAGAACATTAGGTGTTGGTGAAGGTAGAGAGGCATGCATAGAAGACTTTGATTATGATATAGATTGTGAAGCATTTGTTGAACCAAATCAAAATAATCCATCAACTCATCCAATATCACCCCTCCAATCCCCTAAAATTTTAGAGGTTCCGAAGTGAGTAACAACCCAAAATAAAAGAAGTAGAACCGAGTATGAAGAAAATTCTAACTCAATTGGGGGCACCAATCAAAGTGGTGTTATGGAGAAGCTTGATAAACTTTACTCTGGTTTTGAAGTAATGATTAACTTACTAGAGAAAAGAGAGTGACAAAGTAAAATTTGGGATGCTATCATGAAGATCCCAAACTTGGATGAAGCTACCGGTTTCAAGGCTCTTGAGTTGCTTGATACCAAAACAAAAAAAGATGGATTCTTGAATATGTCTCCTCAACAGCGATCAAATTGGATATTCCACAAGTTAGGAGGACTATGAATTGTGACTTGCTATGTTATGATGTCTTATGTGATGTTATTATGAATTAGAAAACATTTGGTCTTTTAAGTTCTTTTGAATATTTTGCTTTAACTATTATCGGATGACTTTGGTTATTTTGTTATTATTGTGACTTTTGTAGTATTATTCTATTGGTTTCTACCTCATCAAGTTTCGTAATTTTTTTTTATGTGATGAATGTCGCTTTATTGACTTAAGATGTTGGTTTATTTGAGATATTTTGAGTTTACTTTTGTTTGTGATTATTTTTCTGATATAATGTCTATTTATGTCTATTATCATTACATATAGTGATACACTTGTTTTAAATATTGCAGCAAATTGTGTCCTTGTAGAAAAATGGAAGGGGAAGAAATAGATGGGGAAGAGATAGGGGGAGAAGAAATAGATGAAGAAGAATTTGAAGAGGAATTTTATGAAACAATCAAGTATTTATTGATTGCATTTCAGGCAATAACCATTGTGTTAAGAGACACTATGAACACTATGAATATGATGCATCAACGTATTCATCGTCCTCGCAAACGACGACCTATTACTAAGAAAGGATATCATTACATACATGGTTTGTTGAAAGAAGATCCACAAAGCTTTCGAGAGTTGCACAGAATGTATCCAAATGTGTTTCTAAAGTTGTGTACAATTATTAGAGAAAGTACACCTTTGGAAGATACAAGGTATATATGTGTTGAAGAAATGCTAGCAATGTTCTTAATCATTGTAGGCCACAATGATCGATATGGTAATGTTCGGGAAAGGTTTGGTCGTTCACATTTTGCTACTAGTCAAAACTTCAACAAAACTTTGAAGGCCTTGAACACTATAGCACCACTTATGATGATCAAACCTGGATCTGCAGTGCCCTCTAAAATAAGGGAAAGCACAAGGTTTTACCCCTACTTTAAGGTATATTTTTTTCCCTCAAAGTTATTTTAAAGTATGCTTAAATATAGTTCATTTGCTTAAATTTTTTTAATTGTATTTCCTGTAAAAATTTTGCTAGCTTCTTGTTATTAATTTTTTTTTTCTAGGATTGTATTGGTGCAATTGATGGCACCCATATTCCAGCGATGGTAAAAGGTCGCGAAGTAAGCAGTTATCGTAATCGTCATGGAATTCAGTCTCAAAATGTTTTGGCAGCTTGCAACTTTGATTTGCAATTCATATATGTGCTAAGTGGGTGGGAAGGTTCGGCACATGATTCAAAATTGTTAAATGATGCCTTATTAAGGAGAAATGGACTTGAAGTTCCTCAAGGTAATTAATTATTTTTATTTTTTTCATCAAAAATCATGTTTGCTAGTATTTAGTAATTTCTCTTTTATTAGTTTGTTGGTTTGGTGAGCTTGAGTACTTATTTTATTGTATGGCATGCTAATTAAAATATTTTATCTTGTTAGGCAAATATTTTCTAGTGGATTGTGGATTTGCTAATCGACGCCAATTCTTAGCTCCGTTACGAAGTGTTCGATATCATCTCAAAGATTTTGGTGGTCAAGGTCGCCATCCTCGAAATGCAAGTGACTTGTTCAATCTTCGCCATGCGTCATTGAGGAATGTGATTGAGAGAATATTTGGTATCTTTAAATCACGGTTCACAATTTTCAAAACCGCACCTCCATTCCCATATCAAACACAAGCAGAATTGATGTTAGCTTGTGCTGGACTACACAACTTTCTTCGCACAGAATGTCGTGAGGATGAATTTCCTGTTGAACCAGAAAACGATTCATCATCTCCATCCTATCTAGATATGGAAGATGAGAATCTTGAACTACTTTCTCAAAGTCAACAACGACAAAGAGCGGAGGCTAATGCTTGGAGGCTTACTATTGCTGAAGCTATGTGGGAGGATAGACCGCGAAATGATGATGATAATGGAAGTCAAGAGAATAACAATGATACTCAAGACAATGAGAATGAGAATAATGAGGAACATATGGATGACGGGGAACAAGAAGGTTATGATGATAATGAAGTTGGAATGGATGAGTATGCAGCTTTCTAATGTACATTTTTAATTGCCTTTGCATTTTTCATAATTTATTCCTTTGGTTGTCTTTACATTTTTCCTAATCTATTTTGACATACATAATTTATTTTTATGGAACTTTTTTTTTCAAGTTATAATAATTATTGTATTATGTTTGTCCAAAAAATTATAGTATTCCATTATGTTCTTTATTCAATTATTGTTATAAGGACAATCCATGTACTTATGAAATCCAAACAAATCTAAACAAATCTTGCTAATATAATACATTAAAATCTGTTTAAATCCGTATGGAATTAAAACAATCCGCGGATTCTGTAGAATCTACGAAAATCCACGGATTATAAAAAATCAATTAAAATCATTTAGAATCTGGATTGAATACACCCCCCT
>BDJD01001710.1:164284-182083 GCA_002564525.1 Rosa multiflora
GAGATATTGATATAATGGCATCAATCACAATTTGAGATCAATTTGCTATTTTCAGCTTTCCTGTGTTGTTAACTTTGTAATGTAGTTGCGTAAATGGGAGAACCATATTTCGTCCATTGTCAATATAAATGAGACGTGGGAAAGTATTCCTTTCCTTATTTTCGTCCAAGTTGGGTTGTTTAACTATAAAAGAAGTATATTAAGAAATTTAAGTCTTCGTTTCTTTCTCCATTTATATGTTCTTCTACTTTGTGTTTGCTAGTTTTGTCTAGCATTTTGTGGATATGAGGTTGGGCGTTAGGTTATCTTTCCTTTTATGGTTTGTGAACTCATCTGTCCCTGGATGTTTATGTGCTGAGTTCATTTTATTTTTTCATAATAAACTAATAATACGGATGATATGTTAACTTGTGATTTCGTTATTAATTGAAGCATTCGTGTTTTTGAATTGATACATCAATTTCTTCTTGCTTTTGCTGCAGGTACTGTGAGATCTCTTATTGTTACTGCTCTTGTTGACAAATTGCCCTCGAGTTACATCAGAACTTCAGAAAGATTAAATATAGTGTTGTGAACAAATTGAGATTAATAGCCATGTTAGGATGCATCTGATGCATAACTGCTCCATTCCAAAAGTGAATTTTGGGAAAGCAAATTCCAACCAAATTCCATCATGACACAGTTTTGTAATGTTTTACTGCTCAAAGTACAAGCCTTTCTTGGAATGTAAAGAATTTCCCAATAATTGTTCTAACTCTCCAGTTTAAAAGTGTTGAAAACAATTCTCTTCTTTTGTCAGATTCCAAGTAAACAGACCCTTAAAGAAACCTTCAGAAGGGATGACAATCACTGATACATCATCATGAGTCCAATTATAAAATTATGGCACCTATACACCATTATAATTTCTCACCCAAGGGATGGCCTGCCAACAAAACATTTCCATAGTCCCCGTCCTAAAAGATTAGTATCTGTTTAAGAATAAAGGATTCGAGAAAGATTAATGAGAGAATTGTATGTTACACTATTGATAATAGGAGTCCTATATATAGGGATTACAAAGTACATATTCTAATGACAAAAGGAAAACTATTCCGAATCGGACTAGGAATTCTAGAACATTCTCTCCTATTACAATCATAGAACTAATCCTAGTTTGACAAGGCACACTAAATGTCAATATTCTTCAACACTCCCCCATGTGCCGCTCAAACTTGGAGGTGACGCTTCAATCGTTGCCTCGTTTAAAACCTTGCTTGAATGAAAAATTATGTGGGACAAAACAACCTCGAGGAGGAGAAAAAGAGTACAACACGTCTTTCACTCTTCGAGATTGAACATGTAGACATCATACCTCCCCCTGATTGCTACAATCATGGGAGTTCGGATAGATTTCTCAATCTGATGCTCCTTCACATATTTCTCGAAGGTGGATTTAGGTAACTACTTAGTGAATAAGTCCAATACATTATCCTCTTATCGGATTTGATTCACTTCAATCATTAGAACTGATTGTTGTTGCTGATTGTAAAAGAACTTAGGCGATATATGCTTGATGTTGTCACCTTTGATGAAACCTAATTTCATTTGTTCAATACAGGCTGCATAACCTGCATTATCCTCATAAATGTATGTAGGTTCATCTATGGTAGACCTCAAACCTCAAGTTCCTCGGATATGTCTAATTACATACCTTAGCCATATGCATTCACTCACGGCTTCATGTAGAGCAATAATCTCTGCATGATTTGAGGAAGTAGCAGCAAAAGTCTATTTTGTAGACCTCCAAGATATCACAGTACTTCCCATGGTAAAGACATAACCCGTTTGGGAGCGACCTTTGTGAGGGTCAGAGAGATACCTTGCATCAACAAAACCCATCAAAACATCATTGCCATTTTGATGGAGGAGAGGAGGAGGACGCCGACCACCATGGACTGCGGTGGCGCCGGTGCCGGCTACTTCACCAGATATGGAATTATAGACGACGGCTTCTTGTCTTCCAGGGTCCGATCCCAAACTTCAGTCATCCCTTTTCTCTATGTAGGAATGGAACAAGCTCATATCAATCATACCTTTTACGTATCAAAATATTGTCTTTACACCAATCCAATAGCGACGTGTTGGAGCAGAACTATGTCGAGCTAACAAGTTCACTGCGAATGAGATGTCTGGTCTTGTGCATTGAGCTAAGTACAATAATGAGCCTATTGCACTTAATTAGGGCACTTCGGCCTTTAATAACTCTTCATCCTGTATCTGATCAAGGAAACCGCAAAAATGGAGTGCAAATACAGAATTATCACAAGATATAGAATGAAAAAGAAACAAAAATCATTGCCTTGTAACAAGTAATTTGATTGTAGGTGACTAGGTGCAATACTTAAATGTCCAATAACCAAAATTAATAAGGCAGAAACTGAGGTCTAGTGGAAGGTTATGAGCATTACTTTTCCAATTAGGTAGGCGATTGGATAGCAAATGATCATCAGAATGCAAACAAGCCAATATAAAGCCCATATCTTGAGCACATAGCTTGTGGAATAATCTAACCCGGAATGGCAAGTCACAAGTCAATCGCAATCCCAATATCCTATTGCATCTCAATAAGCTTATGATAAATCCCTCTCTGAAAATTAGAACAAATGTTACAGACAACAAAACGGCAACAACAGGGTGAAAGATTTCATCAAGGTATAAGAGGCCTAAAAAACAAAAATAAAAATAAAATCCAATGTAATTCATTAACAATACACAGATAAGCACTTTCCAAATCAAAAACAGGTATTTAAAGATCCCAAATTTATAGCAGAAGGATCCAATTCAGATCGAATTGATGCTTGGTTTCGAAGAAGATGACATTGACATGCATCCACAAATGGCAGCAAAGCAAACTTGGACTATGAATAACCTCAAAACTTTCCTAGCGTCTGGGTAATTCTTCTTCTTCTTCAAAGTAAGATCAAGGACTCAAAATCGATCAAACCGACGGGATGATTAGGTTTCATCGGATGGTTCTACGCTCACTTGGAAGCTGTGTGATAGCCAGTAACACAACAGTAAAAAAGACCAGAAAGAAGGAGTCCAAACCATATATTTTTCGTGGTTTTGATGCCAACCCATACACGTTATTAGCTGTTAGCCTCATCCCAGATGCCAAAATGCCAGTTGATGATTGATTGATGCTGGGATTGGTTAGATCTCTCTGCTTTTAATCAGATGTATGGGGAAGAGATATTCAGAAGGGCAGATCTTTGTGAGGCAGATGACTTCAATGAAGTTGGGTATGGAGATATTTTCACAGCGCAAATACCATTAGCCCCCGCTTGTTTCACCATGACACCAAACAATTATAGTTAACGTTCAATTCACGGTCAACAAAAAGTAAGCAATTCCGAGGATGTTAACGGGCCAAGTTAGTGGGGCCCATTTGGTCTACAATTGTGTTAGTTCATTGCAGCCTACTTCTGAAAATGATTGCTCACCTGATGGTTTCGAAACAAAAATTGGAAGACCTCTCTGATGTAGGGTGCATTATCGATGACTGTAAGTCTTATATGAAATCTTTACATTCTATTCAAATTGACTTTGTCTTCCATGAAGCAATGGTGTAGCCAACAGGTTAGCATACCTAGCTAGTTTGACTTTTATTGATTACGTTTCGCTAGATGAGTCTCCTGTGATGATCCAAGTTGTACTCTACTAAGACATATGTAATAATGCATGAGGTCAAAGTTTTATGTCCCATTCGATGCATAGTTCTAATTTTAATATAATAAGTCAAGCGTGTGGATGAGTCTTTCAGTTTGGCTAGGTTCCAAACCCCTTAAAAAAAAAATTGGGCGAATTATATTTTACCTCTCTTACCTTTACACCTTAAATATCAGTTGTGTTCCCACACTTCTAATTTAATCACATGTACCCATGACTTAATCAATCTTGTCAAATCGTTAATTTTTTGGTCAATTCTTTTATAAATTGAAAACGTGGATCTAATGCGCTCTCCTCTAGGATGATGTTTCACTAATTACAAAAAGAGTACATATGATGAAATTAGAAGTGCAAGGGCACCCCCTTTTGAATACCTTTGATTAACCGTGTCATTTTTTTTAATCAAATCGTAACAATATCTTATTAGAAACTCAAGTTAGAGTAGTACATTACATACCTTTCCACTGCTTTGAATACAAATGACAAACAAGAAAAAGTGGTGTGTGTATATATATATATATATAGGGAAAATGCTCATTTACCCAATTTTAGCTTAAAATTTGCACACTTGCTCCACTAACAATTTTTTAACCCCATTTACCCAAAACACTCTAAGAGATTATTTCCCCTTTACCCAATTAATTATTTTTTTATTCTTTTTATTTATTTTTGGGACTTTTTTGCCCTCTCCTACTTTCTCACTTAGAAAGAAAAGTCATCCTCCACCTTGCTGTTCTCCGGTGACTAGTGGCCGCCTGCGGACTCCGGTCACCGGTGATCAGAATCCTGTGACTGGTGATCTGAATCCGGCGACCGGTGACCGGAATCCGGCGACAGGTGACCGAAATCCGGCAAACGATGACCGGAATCCGAAATCCGGCCACAGGACTGTTAACCAGATTCCGGCGTCTGAATTTATTGCCCCCTAATAATACCAGTAACCATATTATTACCCCCCAGTAATCATATTATTGCCCCCCAGTAACCATATTATTGCCTCCCAATACTCATATTATTGCCTCCCAATAATCATATTATTGCCTCAAATAATTATATTATTACCCTCCAGTGAATTGCATAAACTCCCAAAACCAAAATGAATACACTACAGGCACAATTGATCAATTTATATGCATATTATTGTCCCCCAATACTCATATTATTGCCCCGCAATAGACATGTATAATTACTCAATAAACTTTTTTTTTTCATTCTTCTGCCAAATTTACCAAAAAAAAAAAAAAACCAAATCAAGCCCGGACTCAGAACCCGGACCCTGCGGCAACGACACCGACTACATATCTCAAACCCCAGAACCCGGACGACATCCCACACATAATCGAAACCCAAGAACCGGACGAAGCCATCGGAATCAAAATGAAATCAAGCCGGACGCAGATCCTAACCCTGCAGCGACGACACCGACTGCAGATCCCAAACCCCAGAACCCAGACGACATCCTGCTCATAATCGAAACCCGAGAACTGGACGACGCCGATGGAATCAAAATGAAATCAAGCCAGACGCAGATCCCAACCTTGCGGCGACGACACCGACTGCAGATCCCAAACCCCAGAACCAGGACGACATCCCGCTCATAATCGAAACCCGAGAACTCGGCGGTGACGACGTTGCGGTTGCTGTAAGGGTTAATTAACTTCTCCGGCGGGTCAGTTTTGGTCTTGCTTGACTGTGAGCGAAGGAACGGCGAAGAGAGAGAGAGAGAGAGAGTCTGATAGGAGGTGAGAGAGAGATAGAATTTTGTAATTTATTAATTAGTTTGGGGGTTAAAATGTCACTTGTATTTAAATTGGGTATATATATGAGAGTAAAAAACTCTTAGTGGAGTAAATGGACAATTTTTTTGTTATTATTGGGTAAGTGGTCACAGCCCCATATATATATATATATGTATATATATATATATAGTACCACTTATTAAAGAACATCCATGCTCACTTATTAACCATGTCATTTGGTAGAATAAAAGACGCCCTTATTATTTTCAGTTTTGTTTGCTTTAGAGGTATCAAATGAGAAAATATTTTGCATGCGAAGCTTAAGAGTAAATAAAAATGTTTCATTTCCAAGCTCTTTCACTTGATCATGTAAGCACAGAAAGGAAAAAAACTTTAGATCTGTGAAAAACCCTAAGCGCCGCCTTCTTGCGTCACCAAGAAGCTTTGTCATCGGAGCGCTCAATCTTCAATCTATGCTACAAGGAAAGATCATCATCTAGAACTGTAGAGGAATTGTTAACAATGACACCCAACAAGCCTTGATCAATATGGTCCAAGATCGGAAGCCATCACTGTTTTTCCTGTCAGAAAACCTAGCAAAAAAAGATCTTATTGACCACCTAACAAGAAGTTTAGGCTTTAAGGAGAACATCTGCTTTCCGCATCAACAAGCGTCTCAAGGCCTAGCTATCTTATGGAATGATGAAACTCATGCAGAATTGAGATCCAAATCAGCAAATCATATTGATGTTGTTATTGGTAAACCTGAAGAGGTAAAAAAGTGGAGGTTTACTCGACCATATGGTTTTGCAGCTAGAACAGATCAAAGTCGTACTTGGTCTCTCATCAGAACCCTCAACGAAACTTGTGATTTGCCATGGCTGATAGCTGGTGATTTCAATGAAATCATGTCATAAGCGGACAAATCAGGAGGCCCTTCTAGGGCTTAAGCGCCGATGACAAACTTTAGAACCACAATGACTAGCTGTGGTTTTATCGATTTGGGATTTGTAGGCAGTAGATAAACTTGGAGTAATAAGTTCACGAAGGAGAGGTTAGATCGAGGCTTCCAGAATGTTCAATGGCGAAGATGGTTCCCCTGCAGTAGAGTTATTACTTTGGACCCCTCCTAATCTGATCACTGTCCTCTTCTTATAGAGGTTAACTTGGAGAAGTTTTGACGTAAAAGAACTGGCAGACTCTTTCGTTTTAAAGAGTTGTGGCATGGTAACTCTAAATGCAGAAACATTATTCAACAGAAATGGGCACAACCAATTACTAGCAATGCTTTGCAAAAACTTGATATAAGAATCAAGGCCACTGTTCAGGAACTAATGAGTTGGCACATCAAGGAATTTGATAAACAGAAGGTGGAGTTGCGAGTGATTCAGGAAAAAATCACAGACATCATGAAAGCCCCCTACTCACCTGATCAATATGAAGACCAAAGAAATTTACATGTCAGACAAAATCAAGTCTTAACTTAGCAAGAGAAATACTGGAGACAACGTTCTCGTGCTATTTGGCTCAAGAATGGTGATCGAAATTCAACGTTTTTCCATCGACGGGCTAGCAATAGAAGAAGCAAGAATACGATAAAGGGCTAACTAATGAGTTTGGACATTGGACTTCTGAACTTACAGACATCAAGCGACTACTCTTAACTTATTTTCAAGGCGTCTTCACCTTAGAGAGCTGTAATGTCGATGCCATTGAAACTGTGACTGCAGCTACACCAGCTGTGGTGACTGCAGCTACACCAGCTGTGGTGACTGCTGCCATGAATGACACCCTCAAGAAACCATACCCAAATGATGAAATTAAAAAAGCTCTCTTTCAAATGCATCCCTTCTAAAGCCCGGGGCCAGATGGCATGTCTCCTTCTTTTTTTTTTACCAAAAATATTGGGATGTTGTCAGTTTGGATGTCTGTAATGCAGTCCGCAACTCATTGGAGAAGAATGAATTTTGGGAGCAGTCAAACTTCACATATTTATGTCTTTTCCCAAAAATCAAAGGTCCAAAGAAGGCTGCTCATTTCAGTCCTATTGCCCTCTATAATGTGATATGTTGAATAATCTCCAAGGTTGTTCTAAATAGGTTAAAGTAGTGCTTACCTGATATAATCTCACCACTCAGAGTGCTTATGTGCCAGGGAGATTGATTTCTGATAATACTCTAGTAGCAATAGAGGCTACATACTTCATGCATAAACTGTGGACTCAATAAACAGGTTTCTTCTCCCTTAAGCTTGACATTAGTAAAGCTTATGATTGACTAGAATGGCCTTTCTTGCATGCAATGTTGACAAAATTAGGCTTCTGTACTCAATGGATAAATATGGTTATGACTTGTGTTACTAGTGTCAGTTATGCTATTCTTATTTAGGGAGAGCCTACATCAAAGGTCATACCTACTCGTGGTATTAGACAGGGTGATCCCCTATCAGCTTATCTATTCATATTATGTGCTGAAGGCCTTTCTGATTTGATAACAAGTGCGGAGCAAAATCATGGGATTAAGGGTCTAACTATGTGTCCACAAGCCCCAACACTTCATTACTTATTTTTTGCAGACGATAGTCTCTTATTTGGGATAGCTATGGAAGCAAAATGTCACAGCTTTCATGCAATCCTTACTATGTATGAAAAAGCTTCTGGTCAGAAGGTAAACTATCAAAAGAGCAGTGTGGTTTTTAGCAAAAATGTTCCAATGGAGCAGCAGACCTTCCTAGCTTCTATCCTTGATGTTCTACGGGTTGATGAACATGACAAGTACCTCGGTTTACCACTTCATGTTGGGAAATCCAAAACAGATATCTTTGAATATATCAAAGAGAAGCTTACCAAGAAATTGGTCAATTGGAAGTCCAAGATCCTAAGTTGTGCAGGAAAGGAAATCCTAATAAAGGCGGTAGCACAAACCATGCCTTTATATGCTATGAACTGCTATCTTTCTTCTAGGGTGTGATGATATACATCAGTTGTGTGCATCTTTCTTCTAGGGTGATACAAATGAGAAAAAGAAGATCCATTGGAGAAGTTGGGAACGACTATGTCTGACAAAACAAGAAGGAGGTATGGGGTTCAAGAATATTTATGCATATAACCTTGCTATGCTGGCAAAGCAAGGCTGGAGAATTATTTCGAATCCTCAATCTCTAATTGCTCGATTATATAAAGCGAAATACTTTCCACAATCAACCTTTTGGGAGGCTGAAATGGGGGACTCTCCATCCTTCTCTTAGAGAAGTATTTTAAACGGTAGAGCTGTTCTAAAGACGGGAGTACAATGGAAAATTGGTGATGGAAAGTAGGTCCATATATGGACAAATAAGTGGCTGCCAATAGCTACGCTAACCTTGCTACACAGGGCAGCCAATACTGAACTAAATTTGGTATCGGATCTTATCAATGAAACAAACAGAAAATGGATTTCTGCTTTGGTACACTTTATCTTTCCTTCACACATTGCTGCAAGGGTTTTGAGTATACCATTGAGTATAAGAACATGTCCTGATAGACTTATTTGGAGCTTGGAGAAAAGAGGCTTTTACTCCGTCAAATCTGCATATTGGATAGCTCATGAACAAGTTCTCCACAATGTATTGACATCGACCTTAAATGGTGATCCTTTCCGGGAACTTTGGAGAGAAAAAGTCCCCAGAAAGGTCCAAGTATGCATTTGGAGAGCCTGCCATAATCTACTGCCAACTAGAGAAAGATTGTTTCTCAAGGGATATCATGGTGAAGTGACATGTGTGTTATGTAGTCACAGAGTGGAAGACACCGCACATTTATTCTATAAGTGTCCAATGACTGAATCTATTGTATCTGCTCCTCCCTTTAATCTGCAACATACTCTTCTCCCATCGATTAATTTTAGAGAGTGGATACTGGAGAGGGTGATGCAGTTACAACATGAGTTGTTTACAAAACTGTTAATGATCATTCGTGGGGTCTGGAGGAACAAGAATAGTACATTATGGCATAACAAAACTCAATCAACTCAAGATTTGGTGTTGAGTAGCTTTACATGGCTGGAGGAGTTTACTCATATCCATGCTATTAGTAACAAATCAAACAAACTGCAGCAGAAAACGTGGAAACCTACTACACAATGAAGCCTCACATCGAATATGGATTCTGCTTTCCTGCCGGATCGTCATCAAGGGGGCATTGATGGAGTGCTCAGGGACTACCAGGGACGATTCAAAGCAGCCTTTGCGTGTCTCATCCCCTATACTGCATCTCTAAAACAGTGTGAAATGTTGGCAATCCGTAAAGGGCTTGACCTATTACATTCCCTTCAAGTACACAATGTGGTTGTTCAAAGTGACTGCTCAGAAGCTATTGCAGAAACTCAAGTGGAAGATCATAATTTGGTAGCTAATGGTGGTCCCATTGATGATATTAAAATAGGTTTGACAGAAACTCAAGGGGATTCAATTAGTTCATACTCCTAGAAATTGCAATCAAGTTGCGCACCGACTGGCTGCAATAGGTTTTGAAGCAACTCATGCTTCTGTATGGCTGCATCGTGCACCTGATTGTATACTTGATGCTCTAAACTATAATTGTAACAAGCTCAATTGAGCAGCTCTTCTATAAAATTTCTTTTAATTCAAAAAAAAGAAGAAGAGAAAATATTTTGCTATCACAGACATCAGGATCCAATTATCCATTGGTAAATAAAATAAATAAATTGATACAATAAAACTAAATACTATAATTTATATATGATTTAGCGGTCTGGATCAAGGGACACTATATTTTACACAAAATTTGACACACCTTGTGAGCCATTAGATTTTAAAATGTTCAATGGTTCATATTTATTGTTAAATGATATCAATATAACACCAGGTGATGTGAAAATTACATGGCATTGCATATTTCTAATCTAATATAAAACTTTTCTTCAATAAAAGAAAAAAAACAAAATTAAAATTTAGAAAATTAAAATAATCAATGAGTGATTCTATTCATACCTCCTAATTTAGGATTTAGACCTCCCTAAATTTTTGCACAATTTTAAACCCTGTTATACCCTTCCAGCAAGGAAAAAAAAAAAAGAAACAAAATCCGCAGTCACCCGTCTCAATTTCATAGGTCTCTCAGTTCACTTCCCCACCTCTCTTTAATTCTTCTCTATAATTACCATCTCTATTCATTCACTTCTTTCCCAAATATCTCACACCTCAGGACTCGTCCACTTCCTTTTGCTTTTTTATTTCTTTTTTCGTTCTCTCTTGTCATTTTGCATTGCAGCAACAATAGCATTTTTGATTTTGTGAATTAGGAAAACAAGATAACGATAAATCCCCCCTCTTTCTCTCTTCTCATCTCAATCACCTCACCCCCTTTACTCTTTTCCAAAATTGTTTGATCTTTCTCGCTGGTAGATTTATTTTGATATATATATATATATAAATGAAAATACTAGATGAAAGCTATACCTCAAAATAAAACGCACGTACACAAGAATTGCTGATGCAGTGTAAACCTCTCCACTAAGGAAACTTCACTTCGAGGCTGTTTACATAGCCTACACGAAGAACAACTTCACTATGAATCAAGATTACAGATCATAGTATACAAGTAGTGGTATGTATTACCACTTTTAATAAGCAACAGTGCTAACTTGATTTACAACTGATTCCTCTATACTAAGCACTACTTGATTCAAACTATGCTAGATAGAAGAGACTGAACTCGTCTTCTGAATCAGCATGTCAAGGTAACTCATTGATCTCAACCACTATGTAAATGATAAATGTCGTGAGCAAGAAAAATGAAAAAATCAGATATATCTATGAGGGTTTTTTTTTTAAAAAGCAGTTTTGTCATGACTATGCAACACACATATATTCCTTAACTTCAAAAACCTTAACAAAAATGCAGATTTGAAAACCTTTTATAGAAGATAACAACTCTCCCTCAGTCCGATCGTATTGATCATAGATTGAGATAAACATAGAAATCTTTTTCAAAACTGATTTTGATACTCAATCAATCCTCACCAATAGTATGTAAGCAATTACAATCTTTATCTGATATGCAATTAAACAGTTTGAAATCAAATAGGACTTTAAGAGAAAATTCATTCCAATCACTCTGATAAGATTGCAAAACAGTTTAGATCCATTAAATCAACATGAAACATATGAAAAATGATATGACATGCATTTACCTTCAGAACGAGATCAGTGAGCTTGATTTGTGCTTTTTATTGCTTGATTCATCAATCTCCTAGGACTGCCGGGAATACAGGTGTGAAGGGCTCTCCTTAATCTTTCGGTACTCAGGTCTCCTGGTACACTTAAGAGATCTATGTATTGAATGGAGACAGACCAATATACTTAGAATCTCCCCCCTTTGGGCATTCCCATTCAACACATAAATTTTTTCTTCTTCTACTTGCATAATACAACTAAGCATCCAAGACAGATTTAGATCTCACAAGTATCAATGTTCATAAGATTTTACTTAGATCTTTTGGAATCAGTTTCCATCCTTTTCCAAGATCCAAGTGTATCAACAAAACATAATAAGCAAAACAATTATCCAACATAAAAACCAAGCATCCAAATATTATGATCTTATGCACTTATAAAACTAAAAACCAAATAAAAAAAAATGTTCAAGAAAAATAAAAAGAAGAAGGAAAAAAAAAAGCAAAATAAATTTAATTCTCTCCCTTTGAAGGGGAAGGCTCATGCTCCTCCATAAGTTTGGCCACCCAGTCCTGAAACTCCTCACTATCGATGGAGTCATCACTATCATCCTGCGCAGCCTCCTTGTGAGCAGCCATGGTGGACGGTCCTGGATCACCTCCAGCAGGAGCCCTGTTTGTCCCAACCTCCTTGCTTGTCACAGCCTCCCTCCTAGGAAAACCTGGGGGGTGGATTTACATGTTCTGGACCTCCATAGCGAGATTGTTGAGTGCAGTGTGACACCGGACCAGCGAGATGTCCATGTCAACCACATAGTCGATGAGGCTGGTGACCTTCCAGTCAGTCACCATGATGCCATTGCGGAGTGTGGAGCGCATCTCTTCAATGGATGTAGTAAGGCAGTCCAGGGAGGCCGGTGGCCGGAGAGCACCAGTAGGCTAGAAGGAGGAGGATTCGCCGGCAGGTAGCCTGAGAGACTGATGAGGAGGACTCCGACTGCTTTTGAGAGAAGGACGATGTTCTCCGGGGTGCGTCAGGTAGGCTCTGGTAATAGCTTGGCGGCCCTCCTCCTCTAAAGAGAGAGGAGGTTGCAGCCAGTGTTTGCCAACGCGGGTGGCATGGTGATCTTGGTGCGCACCATGCTTGAGAAGAAGTGGGAAGATTAAAAGACAAAAGTTTGAAACTGCACACTAGGACAAACCCTAGAGAAACAGAGCCTTTGAATAGAACAGAATATTAGGGTTAGGCAACTCAACAGACACTTTTTCAACTAAGAGGCATAGCTTCTCCTAGAAGGAAAGGAGTTATTGCAAGAATAAACGACCTCAATAAATGCAAAGGAACAATAACTCCCCCTAAGAGCATGCCTATTTAGAGACTTAACTACACCAAATTAGATCAATTTAAATAATGAGAAAAATCCGCTCAAGATGTAGAGAATATTCGATGCTAAGATGTTGGATCATAATTCATATACATATTTGTTGCCCTAAAACATGGAAATTACTTGTTCTAAAGTAATGTTGATTAATCCAATTCTATTATTTTTTCTAATCTTATACTTTTGCTTAAAATTTTTGTTTATTTATATAAATATTTATTATGTTATCTTTATCATACTAGGAAATGATGGAGAAGCATGGAAATGAAAATTCAACTTTAGCACATTTCCTACTCCGGCTAGGAAAAACCGAGCTAAACAAGGAAGGATGAGCGGAAGCCTAACCAAACGAACTCCAAATGAGCTGAAACTTTTTAAATCCATTCTATACGTTATAAGGATCATTTCATATGAATAGTTTAAGAGTGATTTAGGAGTGAAAAGCCTTCAAAAGATCAGTCCAAATTTCTGCCTAAAAGACAAAAAAAGCTGCATGGAATTCCGGCAAGACCATGGAGCCATAATTTCTGAAATTTTACCAGAATAATATACACTTATCAACGAACATTTGGTATGAAGAAGTTAAAGGCAAAATATGAAATCTTGGTAGAGATTTAATTGAAGGAAGAAATGCGAAGAAAACTGTCATCTTGACTTTGCTCACCCAAAACCACTCCAACACTCTTCATTTTCATGTTTTCCCATGCACAATAAAGAGAGCAGCTGCTCCTCTCTTCTCCTAAGGCATATTTTTATACTCTACACTCTTATAGCTCATCATCATTTCCCTCTTTTTCTCCATTTCTCCATAACTCTTTCCCTTAATTTTAGGATCTATTACCACTTTCATACTCCACCTCCATGCTTCTTCAATGCTTGAGCTGCTCCCTTTTGCTTCCAAGTATGTAAATATGTTTAAGAGTGCTAATAGAGTAGAACTGACAGAATACCCAATAGAAGGGTGCGCAATTGCATTATCCAGAATAAGACATGAGCACAAAACATAGCTTAAGAAAAGTATATGGAACCAACGATGATTGAGTTCTCAGCAGGCTAAGATCAAATTATCACCTACTGAATGTTGGTCAGAAAGCATGAACACTCAATATTTAGAACATATACCAATGTCATTTCTCAACAATTCGAATCTAGCAGTGTCTAGAGGTTTGGTGAACAAGTTAGCTAATTGACTATCAGTAGGTACAAAGCTCAATTCAAGAATATTCTGTTCAACCAAATCTCTAATAAACTAATACCTCAAGTCAATGTGCTTGGTTCTAGAGTGTTGAACAGGGTTCTTGGTGATGTTGATAGCACTAGTATTGTCATAGAAGATAGACAACTTACCTTGGGATATACCATAATCCATGAGCATTTGCTTCATCCACAACATTTGAGTGCAACACCTACCATCTGCCATATACTCAGCCTCAGTAGTTGAAATAGAGATACAATATTGCTTCTTGCTGTGCCATGCCACTAGATTATTTCCAACAAAGAAACAACCTCTTGAAGTACTTTTTCTATCTTTTAGATTACCTCCCCAGTCTGCATCAGAATAGTCTGCAACTTTGACATTTGTGTCAAAAGTATAGAAAATGCCACAAGTCAAAGTGATTCTTTTGGATTAGCTTGAAAGCGAGCACATACACCTGCACTGTAGGAGATGTCTAGTATGTTTGTAGTGAGATACAATAGACTCACAATCATGTTTCTATAGAGAGTTGAATCAACTGGTTTTCCCTCCTTGTCTTCACTAAGCTTGGCAGTTGTGCTCATTGGATTGTTCACCACCTTCTTCGATTCTAGTCCAAATTTCTTGATTAAGTTTTTAGCATATTTTGTTTGAGAGAGGAACATGCCAGTGTCAAGCTGTTTAAGTTGTAGTCCAAGAAAAAACATTAGTTCACCACTCATACTCATTTCAAACTCGTTTTCCATGACATACTGAAACTCATCAACAAGTGCATTAGATGTAGAACTAAACACAATATCATCAACATACTCCTGAGCTATGATAGTATCATTTTTGAATTTCTTGACAAACAAGGTTTTGTCTACAGATCCCCTATTGTACCCTTTGCTCACAAGATAAGTAGACAGTATTTCATACCATGGTCGAGGAGCCTGTTTTAAGCCATAAATGGCTTTTTTGAGCGTATAGATATGATCCAATTTGTGAGGATCCTTAAACCCTTGAGCTTGCTCTATATACACTTCTTCCTGTAAAATCCCATTCAAGAAGGCACTTTTGACATCCATTTGAAACAGTTTGAACCTTAGGTAACTAGCGATGGACAAGAGTAATCTTACTTACTTTAACCTAGCAACTGGAGCAAATGTTTCATCAAAATCAAGTGAGTAGCCTTGAGCAACTAATCTAGTCTTGTTTCTAGTCACATTTCCTTTTTCATCAGTCTTATTTATGAAAACCCACTTGGTTCCTATCACATTACAATTACTAGGTCTTGGTACTAGATACCACACATCATTCCTAGTAAATTGATTAAGCTCTTCTTGTATGGCACTAATCCAATCATCATCTCCTAAAGCCTCTTTCACATTCTTAGGTTCTATAAGTGACACAAAACCACACTGAGATATAGCATTGATGTTTATCTGATTTTGTGATATAAAACAAAGAAGTACCTTTTCTTGACTTACCTCTGTAGCAGTCTATCCTTGAGTTCTTAGCCCATCTGACACACTACCAATTATATCTTGACTCGAGTGATCCTTTTGAATGCTTGAAACCTCTTCTCATTTGAGGAGCTGGCTTAAAGATATAATCAACATTTTTTTTTCTTCATCACCTCCGAGTGAATTTTGTGGAGTTGTGCCTAAAGTTGATGGTGCATCTGCAAAGGAGTCTTTCTGCCTAACAAACTGATCATCGATAGAGATATTAATAGATTCCATAACAACCCTTGTTCTTTTGTTATATACTTTATAAGCCCTGCTGTTTATTGAGTATCCAAGATAAAATCCATCATCACTCCTTGTTGAGAGAAGGGATTTGTTGTTGCTATTTCCATGTTTCCTGTTACCACAGTCAGTAGAAATATGGCCATAGCCACCACATTCATAACATTTAGTTCTACTAAAATTAGTTCCCTTGAAATTACCCTTCCCATTCTTAGCATTGTTATCACTACTACCAATATTGTAGGAGTTTCTCCTGGGAGCATTAGGATTCCTAGAGGAATTCTTACTTTTCAGAAATTTTTTGAACTCTTTTGTTAGAAGAGCAAGATCAAGTGGTTCCTCTTCCTCTTCTGCCCATTTCACAGCCTTGAAGTCTACACCCTTAGTTTTCTTCTCAGGTTTCAGCCTCATTTCATAGGTTTTGAGATTTCCAATAAGCTTATCTAGAAGATAGACATCAATGTCAAATGAGTCCTCAATACTCGTGACCTTAGAATGAAACTTTTCAAGCAAGGCCTGAGTATTTTCTTAACAATCTTATCTTCATCAAAAGGCGCCCCAAAACTACGACACTGACCAATAATTTTTAAAATTCAACCATGAAAATGTTCCACAGTTTCATCATCTCCCATGATCATAGTTTTTGAGACCTTGGTTTCAAATTCATAAATCAGACCTTATAGTTTTTGAGCACGTACCTTTTTATTCCCTTCATATGTAGTCTGTAGCAGATCCCATGCCTGCTTGGCAGTGTCACAATGACTAATCCTTAACTTTTCTCGTTCAGAGAGAGCAGTGAATATGTTGTTCTTGGCTTTGAAGTTAGCTTGAAGATCACGCACTTCCTCCTCAATTCAATCCTTCCTTGGTTTCGGGGTAGCAGGAGAGGAACTTTCACCTTTGGTTAGAATAATAGGTGTCTTCCAGCCATTTTCAACAATATTCCATACATGCTCATCTTGTGCATAGAGATAAGACTTCATGTATATTTTCCATTAAGTATACTTTTCACAGCCACTATCGAACTATGGAGGACTGTTGACCGATCCGCTAGTAGCTCTATCACGAGAATATTCCATCGTCCCTGCGATCTTCTAGAAAATTCTAGAACCCGCTATGATGCCAATTGAAAATCTAGATGAAACAAATATGAACACTAGAGGTAGATCTCAAAGCTATAACTCAAAATAAAAAAACACACAGGAATTGCTGAAGCAGTGTAAACATTTCCACTGAGAAAACTTCACTGCGAGGCTGTTTACGTAGCCTACACGAAGAACAACTTCACTATGAATTAAGATTACATATCACAGTATACAAGTAGTGGTATGTATTACCACTTTTAATAAGCAACAGTGGTAACTTGATTTACAACTGATTCCTTTATACTAAGCACTACTTGATTCAAACTATGCTAGGCAGAAGAGGGTGAACTCGTCTTCTGAATCAGTACGTCAAGGTAACTCACTGATCTCAACCACTATGCAAATGATGAATGTCGTGAGCAAGCAAAATGAAACAATCAGATATATCTATGAGGATTTTTATATATAAAAAAAAAAAAAGCAGTTTTGTGATGACTATGCAACACACATATGTTAAGGCATCCAAAACTGCAATTTACCATTATAAATACGAACGGTTCCGGTTCGACAGATTCGGTCCGTTCGTGTAAATTGCAGTTTTGGATGCCTTAACGATCACCAAATTAGCTGAAATTTTGCAGAGATGATCTATACGTTAGGACCTAAAAAAAGAATGGTTAATATGTGAAAATGTGATTGGAAAGTGGTCGAAAACAGGAAATCCATACTGAAATTTCGGTACGGACATCCGCACTTGAGATATATATATATATATATATATATA
>BDJD01001710.1:205384-223449 GCA_002564525.1 Rosa multiflora
TTTTAAATACATCACTATTATTTATTTATTTATTTTCTTACATATTTGAATTTTAGTAAATTATCGTACTTATTAGTCATTTTGTACTTGGGTAATATAGTCTTTCAATAATTTAAATGTTTGTAGGGTGAACTAAGAAAATTGTAGGGTGGCAATAGCCGCACCCAATTCTAAATTATATGATTTCTCACCCCATTTAATTACAATTTATTTAAGGAAAATTTAAATTAGATGATTTCTAACTTTATTCTTGTTTTAAATGAGGATGCATATATAGAAATTTATTGTGTTTATAATTATAGAATCATATAATGAAGATATGATTATTATTATTATTTTTCTTCTAATATATAGATGTCTATTTTGGTCATTTAATCTAGTTATAAAATCTGATTTGAAATATAAAATAATAGTGATGTATTTAAAATTTCTCAGCACTTATTTGTCGTCTTCTTTTAGATGGAATGGATCATTCTTTGGATCAAGACTACGGATGACCATTGGAGTGCTTAAAGGCTTAATTTTATCAGTATTGAAATGCCTAAGCATCTTTTGGGTATAAGCTGATTGATGAATCAGGATACCATCTTCATGGTGCTCAAGTTCCAAACCGAGGCAAAACCATGTTTTCCTAAGATCTTTCATCTCAAACTCGGATTTCAAGTGTTCAGCCGTTTCCCTCAACTCATTAAGGAAATGAAAAGCAAATACAAAGACTTTTAATGTTTTTATTATTTAACAAACAAAATGCAAGGAATTTATGAGTTCTTGGCATTATCTCCAAGCTAAATGCAAGGACTTGTATAATTCTTGGTATTATCAAACCAAATGCAAGGAATTTTGACTCCTTGCATATAAACCCGTTGCATATACCCAAACTTCTTGTAGTGGGGCCTCATGTACTTCCATTACCTTTCAAACCACACCCAATCTTGTAAGCCCCAAAAGCATGATTGTGGCTTGAACCCACGTGCGTGGCATGACAATTAATAAGGCAGAATCGAAAGTGAATTGCAAGATCAGGAGTTCTTTCTAGCATAATGGGCTTTAAGCTATTAAAGCCCATAATTTGTAGTTTTGTGCATTTATATTTGTATTTGGGCCTCGATCAACTATTGAGCATGAATATTGATTTCTTGGGTATCAACAATAGTGTATTCATAGGTATTATGTAAAAAAATTAACTCGATCCGCCGTCATTTCGACATGAAATAAACCGGTCAACCCTTTAAAAGCTTATACTTCCCTAAGGGGAGCCGACCCTTAATGAGATACAATTCCATATATTTTTACATTATTTGATATAACTCCTACCCACGAGAGCGTGAGAGCTGACAGATCTAAAAAATAAGTTACGAGTGAGCAGTTATAAGCATATTAGTTTTATGTGGTATTTAAGGTTTAGGGTTGACCTACTAGATCGAGACCCAAACAATGACGAAAATGGCTGAAATTTTGACCGTAATCATTTCTTCTTTTCATGATAACATCCTACGGTCGATTTTAATAAAGTTTATTTCCTTCACATTGTTCCTCATGAAAGGTATAGTATTTGATATAATTAATAAAAAAGTTATATTACATTAGTAGACATATAAGGATTTTGTATCATCTAAACAATCAAATAGATGAAATTTGACCATAATTATTTCTTTTTGTCATGATGACATCTAATGGTCGATTTTGATAAATTCCGTTTCTTCCATATATCCTGTTCATGATCAATACATTTTCCAAACAATAAGTGTTGTAATTTCCACTACTTCATCTTTACCAGAAAAATAAAAGGTGATTGTTGGATATGACAAATAATAGTATCTGCTGTGAGTGAGCAATATGCATGTCAAATTGTCAAGTGCCAATAAAGGTAAAGAAATGTTCGTGCTGACTATAAAAATAAAGGTTAAAAGTAGCAGAGACTTTTCAAAATAATTGTGTCAATTTTTACTCTCTTTATAGCAACTTAAATCTTTTTTCTTTTTATTTTTTTTAATAGAAGAAAGAAAATTACAAAAACAAACCTACAACTTATCTCTCTGGTTTTGTTATATTTGTTCTTACTTTTTGTTTTTTTATGTAAATTTCTGCAACAATTTTGAATTCATGAAGTTCTTTTTTCTTTTTAATGTAATTTTCGAAGTTTTGAATTACTGAAATTTATTTTTGACAAAAATAAAATTGGTGGCTGGAACTGGATCATTCAAATCATCACCGCTCGATCTTAACCGTTGTTTTTTTCTACATATATATATATATATATATATATATATATATAGATCGGTCTGGAAGGAACCAGTCCCATCGACCCATTTCACGAACTAGGAAGCCCCGACGGTATCTCCCCTATTCGGCTGTATCTCGGTGTCGGACCAGCGGCATCTTAATCACCTTGGAGGCACGAAGATGAACATGGCTTTCATTTGGTCAATCAACGACGAGAGATGACAAATAGAGCTCGAAAACTTTTGGTTTATAGGCGGTTTTGGTGCGTTTTCCGGCAGCTTCGATCGTTGTTGGCTACAAGTGAGGTATGGAAATTTCTCCTCTCCCCAAGCTATACATGATGGTATAATCGAAGTCATCTTTTGGTTCCAATTAAAAATTTGGTGTTTAGGCGACTTTGGCTGGGTCGATCAATACTACCGCAGTTGGGATAGTCAAGGAATATTGCCGCCGCTAGAAAGTTGCTGCTGGGACTTAGGAGGGATCTGTGACCACCCACTGGGATCTATATATGATTTTTATTCTTGTTCAAGTGGCAGTTGCACTCTACTTTGACCACATGGTTTCAAGGTTTAAAATGGTTTTGATTCTGTATGTACCCAAACAAAGAAGTTGAATGAGAATAAATCACTTTTGAATTGTTGAACATATTCTTAAAGCTCTGTTCATATTTTTGTGCAGTAGTAATCAGAGAAGATATGAAGAAGATGAACTTTGCAATAACATTTACGCCTCCTTTCGATCTCTTAACCAGGAATAGGCTAAGCCTTTCCCACCTACATTTCCTCTTACTGAACTGACACGTGCTGCTCACATGGCTGGGCCCAAATAAACCGAGCACTCCAAACTCCGAGCATGGAGGACATCCCAGGTTGAAAGTAGAAACAACATAAAGGGGAAACCTCAAGACGTACAATTGTTCATTGCAAAGAGATATTCTTTTCATCATTTCAATTCCCACAGTGTAAATATCTGATTCAAATGAGACTAGTTAGCTAGCTACTATCTATTGTAGGGAGCGCACTTGACTTGCTCAATCAGATAGAAAAATACCTTTAATAGCCACAACATAAGAACTTGTCCTATATAGGTCACATTGAATCCTTGCTGTTTCTGGAAATTAGTTCATCCCTAGAGTAGCTAGAATGATCATATCCAAATGAATGAATGTGAAAAGTTGTCTGATAAATTCTGTTTTCTAACCCAACTGGAATTTGGTAGAAAAATTGATAATCATATCATACTGTCATAGTGTGATCGAAACACCGATTAGCTGAGAGTCCCTCATTCATCGAGAAAAAAGAAGAGCGCGCGGCTCCCTCGAATTTTCAATCCATACAAACAAGGCTTCACTTTACCTAACTTTTTAAGACCCCCACTGTGGAACCCAAATTAGAATATATGGACATACAAATCAAGAGGCCCAATTAAGGTGTAGCTTATTTGCTAACAAATCGCTAGTTGACAAAGGTGGAAATTTAGTAGCTTAAAAAAAAAATACAATTATTGCCATTTAAAAAAAAAAATTGATCTATTTGAAGGGTGTATTATTTATGGAATTAGTGGAACTTTTAAATAAATTTATAGAATTTAAAAATCTGGGTGTATTCAATATAGACTTTTAGCAGTCCATGAAAGTCTCAGAATATTCAATTAAGATTTTAAAGAACTTTATGAATTCTACCAAAGTCTAGGCAGGGCCAGCCCTGGGTATAGGCCCTGCATGCTTGTGCCTATGGCCCCTAACTTTCACGGGCCCCCGAAATTAAATCAAGTTTTTTATATATATATATATATGTAAAATATTCTAAAATATATATATATGTAAAAAAAAATGTCTAAGGATATATTAGATTGATATATTGTCGTTCTTTACTTCTTCTTTGATGCAGCAACTCAGCCAGACTCGCCGTCTTGTTCTTCCCCATCTAAACTTCTCCAAAATCTCAAATTCTCACAATCACAACTCAAACCTAACAGGTAATTCATCATCAAATTCTCAATTTCATCATAGCCAACAATCATCATCATCTGCAATTATAATTTTGATTTTCTTGCTCTTCGTCTGTTTGTTGTTTTTTATTGATTTTTTTGAATTTCTGGCAGATTTGAGAATTGGCAAGAAGGAATTTTTTGAGTCTAACACAGCAATTTCGTTGGGTAAGTCTGTAATTATTCTTTGCAAATTCAAATACTTTTCAATGAATCAATGATTAAGATTTTGGGTATGTTTTTCTTTACTTTTTTTTCCTTATTTGATTCGTCTGAACTGATCATAACTGATTATGATATAAGTGCATCCTTGATTCCTTGATGGTGGTCACTGGTACTAGTGCTGCTGTAGCGGTACTAGTGCTGCAAGCTAGAATTTTTTTTTTTTTGTATGCACAGACGACAAACCTAGCACTCTTCTTATTTTACATATATCATGAATATATGATCCACCTTCTTTGGTATATAGTCATCATATTTTAGTCATATATGCTAAATTTTGAAGCTTTTTGGGGAACCAAAATAAGTTGTACAGAAGCATATTTTTGTTGAGTGGGTAAATTTTTGTCCTTTGTAGGTTATAATATCACGGCTCCAATTAGAAATATCCTTCTGGTGCTCAAAAAAGAAAAGAGAAGCAAAAGAGAGATGCATTGGTTAAGCTTCAAGCCGGATCTCTTAGTAATTACTTCAACGCAAATAATAAACAAGCACAGACTTCAGCTGATGCAAATATATGTGAGAATGAGAAAAAAATTGTGAATATATTTGAAGATGGGGAGCCCCATTTTTGTTTTTCGCCTAGAGCCCCTAAAAACTCAGGGCTGGCCCTGAGTTTAGGAATATTCAATTAGGATTTTTTTAAAAAGAATGAAAGCACAGAGGTATTCAAAATATCATTCATACTTATGGAATTAGAAAATCATGGATAATCATGAATTTTGTAGTGTTAACTATACATACCAAATTCCAATAATTTTCTAGCTACCAAACCAAAGATTTGAAAAAGTCTGTCAAAGTTCTTCTATCTGCATGCGAAGAGGTTGATACTTCATCATCTCTCTTTCTTGGTCTTTTTTTTTGTGTTTTCTCTAATCTTTTATGATATCAACATTTTCTAATGCCCACCATATTCATTGTAGTTGTTAAATGTGATATTGTTGTTTTTTAATTGTGATATTTAGAACACTAATAGCAATAAAAATGAGTTATGAAACCCTAAAGCTGAAATATTGTAATCGTGTATATAATAAATAAGGACAAAACACTGATCATAATATTACCTTACTGATTTGAAAAATCAAAATTGCACGAATGTTTCCAAATTGATTTTGATAAGAATCATTTAATTACCCATTAGTAGAAAGCCTCAAGATGGTTTCATCACGAAATATACGATCCCACTGCTTTATAACTCCATAAAATGGGAATCAATTAAATACCAAATTGGACAATGGTTATCGGAATGTTCGACATTCTTAAGCATGTCACTCACAACAAAGAAACTTGTGTCACTAAAGCAACAGATCATGAGCTAGACAGCGATTTTTGGAAAGTTCGAGCCACATTCTTCATGTACGCACCAAAAGCAACATACTCTTCGAGCATTCTAACGTCAGCCTTGCTCCGAAGAAACTGCGGAAAGAAGAGCCAGAAGCAAGTCGCAACCACAAACCCAACTGTCAACACCACCGAGACCAGAGTCGGCAACCGGAACCTGCCCCTCAACGCCTTCTTCAAAACGATCTCCAATGTCAAACACAACCCCTGCAGAATGAAGAACAACGTAACCTCCCACGTGGGCTTCACGCGCCCCTGATAGTAGTAAATCAGCTCGTGCATGAGCCCGGACACTACGAAGCTTCCCATCACAGCAGGAATTGGAGCCCATTTTCGGCCAATGAAGCGCGTGGAGAAGTCGAGGACGGGTTCGTATACGGCCGGGCGTAGGATACTGGTGGCCATGAGGTTCCATCTTCTGCCCCAGAAGTCTTGTAGCGATGTGGAGAGGTAGGGCTCGTTGAAGTGGGGCTTGAGTTCCAATCCCAAAAGGGCTCGAGCCAGGACTCCTACCATTGCTAGGAGGAACTCTAGGAGAAGATATATGTAAAGGCAATGAAGCACTAAGATGAGCTTTGGATGGAAATGCTCGCTATAATAAAGGACCCCTATTAGAATGGCCAAAAGGAAGCCCTTGATTACATGATTCGGGGTTTTTGTTTTGGTGTTTCTGGGATGTGGGGTTTCCCCATTTTGGCCATTCAGATGAGGTTTTGATGGAGATGGGTTGGTTTCAATTTGGGCATTTTGAGGTTTTGGAGGTGTGTTTTCTTGGATATCGATTGGGAGGCAAGCAATGGCCATGAAACGTCCAATCGAGATTGATGGGTCTGAAGCCAAAGGACCTTTGTCAAAGGCGAAAAGCAGAAGCTTGAAGCTGCCAAGCCATGAAATGAAAAAAGCAGTGGCACCTCCAAGATGTACAGAGGAGAGGTGAAGAGGGAGGTACAAGAAGAGACACACAACTGGGAGAACACAAAGGAGTCTGGTTTTACCTTTGGGGACTATTTTGCCAAGGGAGTAGGAATAGAATATGCAAACAAATATTGAAGTTAATACCTCAATGAAGTTGCCAAATTCACCTTCCATTTCTTCTCAGATCTTGATTTCTCTTTGTTGATCTGAGAAAATAGAAGAGGATTAAGAAAGATGAAGACTGATGAAAAGGTACTTGAGTTGTTGACTCATTAACCACAAAGAATCAACTGGTGCTTTTGGAGCGCAATATAGGCATTTGATTCGATCTAAAGCACAAAAAGCTATAACTAGTTTATTGGGTTATTGACCATTGGCTTCAAATAGGCATTTGATAATTTGATTTGATTTGATTTCGTGCAAGAAACTGATCTTCAGTTTGTTGGTTATTGACCTTTGACTCCATTTTATACCAGTGTGAGACAAATTGGCATTTCTTAAATTCTTATAATCTGGCTGCAAGTCTACAACAGAGTGACAAACCAATCTTGGTTAATTTATTGGGCTTTTGAATTTTCTTTTCATTTTGAGGCTTTTTCGCCAACAGTATGAATGCAACAATTTAACAAATTAACCAAATAAAGAACATATATAGATTCTTTATTATCCAAAAGAAGAAGAACATAGATTCTTTGGGTGTGAGGTCCTTATCCGACCTATCAATTCAAGGTTTAAAAAGATTTCATCTAAAAGATTATGTCGCCATTCCACGCGGGTTGATTGATAGAATAAGTACATAGCTGCCTCGAGCTAGATAAGATGTGAATGGAGTATGAACTAGCTGTTACATGCTAAATGTGTAATACAAGAGCGTGAAGAGGTAGACTGGGTGGACTGGTCTAAACTTCTCCACTGTGTAAGTTAGATTTCTTGTATTAATGTTGTCAGAGTAATTATAAGTAGTGAGTTAGTGCCTACCATTAATGTTGATTAACAAGACATTTTGCAGGGTGACCTGTGGTTAGTAAACACCTAATCTTCAATGTGGGAGAAGGTATCTCTTCCTAAATACGATATATTAGGTTAGGGCCCCTCTTGATGTGGCCTGATTGTTGTCTCCCAGATGATATCCGACTAAGGTACCATCTTTGTGGTATAGCCCTTACTTCAGACGTGGTCTTGCCACATCGCTGGGTGTCCTAGATGGTAACCCAATCCTTGTGCATGTATCATTTATAGTTTTATACTTGATACCAAAGTTGGTATATATGTACATATTGTAGATAAATCAAATATTTTATGTTTTCAATTATTTTTTTTATTCATTTTGGCGTATGCTAGATTTGGCACTCCAATTCATTTTGTGGTAGGATGAAACATAAATATATAAAAATTATTCTTTAAATACTACATTATCTTACTTGCAGTGTCGACAATATCTCGTCTGTAAGAGCTAGTGTACCAAATAACTCCTTCCATGTGCTACGGCATCGAGTAATCCCTGATACGTGCTGCTGAACTAAGCACTACATTGGATGCAACAGTTCAATGAGGCACAAGTAATACTTCGCCAAAAAATACCACGCAGTGCTATATATTGCACCGAGCACTACATTGGATATGCTAGTCAGCTAGTGTTCCGATCGAATAACTTCTTTTATGTGCTACTGCATCGAGTAATCCCTCATACGTGCTATTGACCCGAGCACTACATTGGCTGCTCTAGTTCAATAAGGCACAATAATACTTCACCAAAAATTATCACGCCATGCTACTTCACCGAGCAATACCGCACATATTGAACCTAAAAATACCGTATATTGAACGAAACAATACTATATACCTGCTACTACATCTAATAATACCATATGATTGCTATTATACATTGATCAATACCGTATAATAGCTGCATGTAACCATTAATTTTGACTGCTATATACTATACCAAACTCTTGTATAACTATTGTTTCGCTATATCA
This sequence comes from Rosa multiflora, assembly GCA_002564525.1. Classification (NCBI taxonomy): domain Eukaryota; kingdom Viridiplantae; phylum Streptophyta; class Magnoliopsida; order Rosales; family Rosaceae; genus Rosa; species Rosa multiflora. The sequence goes on from BDJD01001710.1 coordinate 214,054, forward strand.
GATAAGTAGTAACTCACCTATAAAATACCATATTTACGTAATTTTCTACATATAAGTGCTGCAAAAGTTTTGAGAACCAAGTAGGACATCATTATAAAAATAAAAAACAATAGAAAAGACCAATTGAAAATGCATGCAACTGAACATAATCACTTATATGTTGCGTGTGAATGTATGAGAGGGTTTTTTTTAGCGTAGTGTGATTATCTGTTAGAAAGGTCAACATAAACTTTTCTGTTCTGAGTAAGTCTGCTCACAGTCCGAACTCACCGTTTCATTTAATCAAAACGCACCGTCTCATCAAATTGGGCGAAGAATCTCTTTGCTGTCACGTGAAGGTGACTGCATTCCTGTAGTGACGCCACGTGTCTAGTCTATCAGCTCTTCCAGCTATATATTGCAATTGCTGGGATAAATAATCATGAATATTGATAACTGTTATTTTCTTCTTCAAATTTCTCTTCTAGATTTACACTTGCTCTTCTGTTAGGGTTGGCTCCCTAACATTATCTGTACAAAATTTAGAATTATTGATTTATAAAAATGTTGTCCAGGGTGTATAACTATATATGTTAAAAGCTATGAACGTAACTTGCTCAAATGACTTTTTAAACTAAAGAGAAAAGAAAAAAAAAATAGACCTTAAAAGAGGGGAAAAATCCACATTTCAAACTAAGGATGGGAAAGTCAAGCCCTCAATTTAGGAATACAATGTATAAAAATATACCTTGATGAAAACTGAGTGCTTTTCCCAATTAGATACGCAAAGCATCTTGGTGTGTTCAAATTACATTTTCTCTACTCGCTTCTAAATGTGGTTAATCAATTACCTCCTAAAAGTTGAGGTTAAGTGGCCTAAGAGATAAGAAGAGATTAAGGGAAGGTTGCGACTGCAACTTCCTGATGCCAAAATAGTAAGTCAGTCATTGTCCACACTACCAGCAAAACAGCCAATGCACACTGATTTTAATCATACTGATTTATATGAGCTACAAATATCAGTATGAATGATTATTTTAGACAGATATCCGTGTGAAAGATTAACTGACACAGATATCTGTATCTAATATGCTAAATTGGGCCCACATGAATATTTATTATAATTGTATGAACATATATGTGTATAAATAAAGAAGACCCACAGATATCTGTGAAAGATGTTAAATTAGTATTTGTTAACTCACACTGATATCTATGACTATAACTATATACACAAAAATCTGTATGTAATAAAATTAACAATTGAGATTTCAATCTCGAAATAAATTGTATTTACTGACATATGTGTAAATAAGATAATATTCACTGATATTTGTGTGAAAACATGGACTGATATCCGTGTGATTAAGATAATATTCACTGATATCCGTTTGAAATTATTTTCACTGATATCCGTGTGAAACATTCAATGACAACCGTATGAATAAGATATTTTCACTGACATCTGTGTGAAAATATGGGCTGATATCCGTGTGATTAAGAAGATAACATTCATTGGCATCTGTGTGAATAAGATATTTTCACTGATATCTGTTTGAATAAGATAATTTTTACTGATGCCTGTATTTATTTGTACTTATCACTTATCACTTCATTTTTGATTTTTTCCAGATAAGAAAAAACAAGACTGGCTAGAATGGCTTCTTCTGCTCTTCAATTAAGAGTAGTATTATCGTATCTCTAGGCTTCGTTTCTCTTTACCAAGGATTAAATACTTTTCTTTCTATATAAGTTTCCAGATTCTTTTGATCTTATTTATTATGCGACTCGTTGCATGGTGTTATCAGAAGAAGAAAAGAAGAAAAAAAACTGAGCCATTCTAGCCGATCTTCTTCTCTCATGTATCCATTTCAACATTCACACCTGAAAATCCTAGCGATCTTCCTATTCATTTACAATTATGCACACAGTATAAGACATTTCCATAAACACCAGCCTCCTTTAGCCACCATAGATTTCAGATCTAGATCGAAAACAACACGCATCCTCAACTGAAGCTCCATGGCTTGAGGGGATGAAAACGAAGGCTAGTGGCGTGGCTCTATGGCTGGGGTTTGGCTCAGGGATGGAAGTTGGTGGCTTCTGCTTGGATCGTGGCTGAGTTAACAGATCTGATTCTTCTCTTCGTCGATCGTGGGTGGGAGTTGGAATGGACTTCTGGCGTGGTGCGATTTGCCAGTAGGGCTCGATTTGCCGGTTTTTGCAGGTTTCTCGGCTAAGGATGGTTGCTTGGCGGTGGCTGGGTTCTCGATTTCATGGAAGTGACGAACCCAGTAGGGTTCCGATTCTTCTTAGAGTTCGATCTCGGACGTTAGCCAGGTTCTCGTGTGGTTGGGTTTGTGGTGTGTCGGTGTTGTGGCGTTGGGATGCGTTGCGGCGGCCGGGCAGTGCAAGGTGGAGGGTCAAACTTTATCCTCACCTGCACTTCATGGAAAGTCTTCTGCATAACATTATGAATATTGTGTTGATCTTCAATTTAAAGTATACTTTCATTATTTTCTTCTTTTACAATGATCAGTTGGCATCCTCCGGATTCATCTACTAGTTTTTAACCTATTCTCAGATCTGTGTTTGTTTCAAGTATGGATTTTGATTGATGACTTAGATCTTGTTGATCGGTTGCAGGTATTTTACCCAAGCAATAGTGAATCGGTTACAGGTGTATTTTACTGCCACTGCCATAGAAATTGGATTTCTTTCCTTTATTGCAATTGATATATATGATGTCATGATCATGGGTTGTTTCTTAAGCACATGTAGCTTCTCTGGGCACCAGGCTTCTTTCTTTGAGTACCATCCCTGGCTCTGCATGTTTTTTCCCTACTCTATTTTTAAGCAGTGCAACTGCCCTTATTTGCATTTGGGTTATCCTAATATTGGTTTTGCATTCCAATGATTGTTATTTGGAAAAACTTGGAGCAATGTGAATTGTAATTTGTAATTGTATATTGTATGAAAAATTATATTTTGGAATTACAAAGAACTTTTGATTGAATTTAATGTTTCAGTTTGATGGGTTTGATTTAGGTTTGCTTGGGTAATTTGCTGTAAATTTGTATGATTACAGTAATAATTTTTTTTTACTGTAACATAAGCCTTTACACAGATTTTAATTATCTGTGTGATTATTGTAATGTTCACACTGATTTTTTGAAGATAAATTTTATATAAGAATTTAATTTATAAATTCATCTCATGTGAGATAAGGGTGGGTCTCACAACAAATTCCACACTGATTTTTCTGTCTGTTGGGAGAGACCATAGACCACGGGATCAAATGGAACAGACACAACATCTGTGAGTGTAGGGGTAGATATTGGGCTTCCCATACTGATATCAGTAACTAATAGAGGTTATACCTACTGATTGCAATCAGTGAGTATAGACAATTTTGCTGGTAGTGCCATCTGCCCCATAGCTAGCCCAAAAAACAGTCATGTTCATGAGATTCTTAAAAAATGCTCCCAATGCAGCATACTCGAACGCCCCTAACATCAACCCCAATCCGAAGAAATTGCGGAAGAAAAAGCCACACGGACGTCGATATCACGAATACAATGGTCATAAATCAAGAGATCAACATCGGAAGTTGCCACCTATTTGTTAGTGCCTTCTTGAAAAAGATCTCAGCCGCTAGGCAGATCCCGTGGAGCATGAAGAAGCATGTGACTTCACCCGTCATCAACATTCGGCCCAACGACATGTTTGGAAATGTTAAGGGTGGGTTCGTATACTGTTGGGCGTAGAATACTTGAGACCATGAGATTCCATCGCTTGCCCCAAAAGTCTTGGAGTGAGGTGGAGAGGTATGGCTCAATCTCTATGCCTAGCAAGGCACGAGCCATGGATGCAACCACGACAGGGATGAGTTCAAGGAGCAGATAAATGTGCAAACAATTAAGAAGTAATAAGGCATTGGGATGAATGTAGTTAATGCAATCATAGGCACGTAACAAAATGCCCAAAAGCAAAACCTTAGTTGCATAATTTGAATGCAATATGTTACCCTCTTTGGACTTTTGATGTCTTTTGTTTCCTTTAGTTTGGTCATCAATATGTGATTTTGGTGAAGATGAATCTTTCCATTTTGTATTTTTCTGGGTTTGCCTAATTGATTTGGAGGGAGGGACTTTTGGACCTTGATAGGAAGGCAAGCAATAACAACAAAACGTCCAAGAGTGATGGATGGTTCAGAAGATAAAGGTCCTTTATCGAAAGCAAAGAGCAACAGCTTAAAGTTTGCAAGCCAAGCAATGAAAAAGGATGTGATGGCTACAAGATGTATAGAGGAAATGTAGATAGGAAGATAGAGAAAGAGGCACACAATTGGAAGCAGACAAAGAAGTCTTATGCAACCTTTACGCAATGTTTGGGTAGGAGATTTGAAGGTTCCAAGAAATTTCAAGGTGATGGGATTATGAAGTCATGGGAGCTTGAAGTGAAGGGATATAAAGTGGTGGAATACACAAATGACTTGTTTGGATAATTTTTTTGAGTGAAATGATTTAAGAGTGCGGCTATTGCCACTCTACAATTTTCTTAGTTCACCCTACAAACATTTGAATTATTGAAAGACTATATTACCCAAGTGCAAAATAACTAATAAGTACACTAATTTTCTAAAATCCAAATAAGTAAGAAAAAAAAATATATAAGTAATTAATTAAATACAAAGACTACTTAATTTCTCATTGGATAACATTAATCTTTATCTTCTCAACCCAAATTCCACGTCGTTATGAGTCCCCTCCCGTCGAGTCTCTTCTACGGCACTAGCCTACATCACAGTACTATAGAATTTTTCGACTGAATTCTTATGCTTTCTAAATATGGCTAATTAATTTCCAACCTGGTGATCGATTAAACGCAAAGCAATATTAACGTTGTACGTTTACGTCATAGTTGCATAATTTTGGCTAATTATTTCCATCCTTGTGAATTGTATGGATGAAATGAAAGTAAATGAATTTTTATATGCATTCACGGGTGGTTATGGATTTGGGTGCGGTTATTGCCACCCTACAATTTTCTTAATTCACCCTACAAACATTTGAATTATTGAAAGACCATATTACCCAAATACAAAATGACTAATAAGTACACTAATTTTTTTAAATCTAAATTTGTAAAGAAAACTAAATACATAATCAGTTAATTAAATACAAAGACTACTTAATTTCTCATTGGAAAACATTAATCTTTTTCTTCTCCACCCAAATTTGAATTTATTACTTTTTTTTTTGTCTTTTTGTTCTCTCCTCATGGTTAATACGTTATTCAATTCACAAAACCATTAGTGTTAATTTCATCAAAATCTTTGCAATATTCTTTATGAACACTGAAAGTAAAAAATTAAAACACAAAAAAAATCAATATTTTCTTCATTGCTCATAGTTGTTAACTTACTAATCTTTTTATACATATTGAAATAGACGAACATTGAAATTGAAAGAAAAAAAATGGAAGTAAATCAAATTATGATTTTATTAGAAAACTTTAATATATTTTAGTTTTGTTATTGGTAAATTAAATGAGAGATTTTAGTTTAAAAAAATTCTTTTTTAATTGGATATGTCATATAAGGATATTTCTAGAAAGAGAAATGGGTTAGATAAGTAAATTTAATAATTGAAATTAAAATGTAGGGTGTAATGAGCCACTAGGGTGAACAAAGTAAATGATAGGGTGGCAATAGCCGCACTCATGATTTAATTATGGGATTATATATATATAATTTTTTTTGACAAAATTAATTAATTAATTTTTTTAAGTATCAATGTTATTTTCTCTTTTGCTACTGAATTACTGCAATATAATTACTTTTATTTTTTTAACTAAATTATGTTAAAATTTTTTTTTTTGGCTCACCAATAAATAATAAAGGGAGCAATGAATGAAATATTGATTCCAAAACTTCGATTAAATGGAAAACAAAGAAAAACACTAGAAATTTGAAAAATGCAACTACAACAAAATTGATGTCGTGCCCACACGGTCTTTTGTTGGCGATCTAGCATGCAAAATTCTCAGCTTCTCTCCATTCCAAGGTTGAAGGGTATGTCGTGTACTCGTACTGCAACCTTTGATCCTTAGATCTTTTGAACCTCGATTGAGTTCCTCGGCTCGTTTCTTTTTGCGATTTCTTTAGTTTTAATTTGGGCCGACAACTTACAAGGTCGTGAGTGTGGTTCCTTTCCATGGCTGATTCAAAAATCTAGCATTTTAACAGAAACATAATGAGAATAATGAAAAGCAAAAAATCACAGAGAATTTAAAAAATTTATGGGTTGAAAACATTATCTTCATTGATTTTCATTATGAAAATTTGAATGCATATAGATCAATCTAAAATATCATTACTATGTAAAGAAAAATACTTCCCAATACATAATTAGAGCTAGCATTAGTACATAGTAGGGAAAAGGGTACAGACCAATCTAAGACGTAATGCGTATACCTTCTACATAACCCAATCAACAATTAGCATATCAAATAAACCGTATCTTTATTGCTATAATCAAATTCAAATTATACCAAGTTCATTCAATTGCTACTGTAGGCATAATAACAAAAACAAAACAAAAGAACAAGTTGACAGATTTGATAGTGGGATGCAAGTCTCATTTCCATATCCAATCCTAGAGTAAGTAGAGGGGTCTGCTAAGTGTCATTTCGTAAGTAGTCTTAAAAGTCTTACCCATAGCTGAAAGAGGGGAAGCATATGCAATCATGCTGAAGATTACACAGCAGATTCCAGCAACATCGATCGTTTAATCAACAAAAGCCTCACTACATCTGTTCTTTGGCCTTAAATAGCTAGATGTAATGGCATCACCCATCATATAAAGTGAAAAGAATAGCTCCTTTTAGCTATGACTCTTCTGAAAATAATTCAGGACACTAGATATTAACTACATGAAAGAATCGATCATTCCCTAACCTACCAACCATCATCGATATGGAATGCCAATTGGTGTGGGCAACATAGAACGATCAAGACTAATGGAGTGTATTTTCTCAGAATAATGTCTGACTGTGCATGAAAAGTAATGAAAATATTCAGTTATGTGGAAGTGCGAGTATGCAGAACATGATATTTCTATTAGTATTGGTCTAGTATAACTGAGCAAAATGGAACTAAATTTCATATTACTGATATTAATGTGTTATGGCATTTTTCTATATCAGAATATATGCACACAAAGTATAGTACTCACATAGTAACATGCATGCACCAACAGAAAACTCATCAGTGATAACACTCTTGAGAATAGTCTCAAGCATAATCTAGCATTAGTGTCATCTCCTTAACATGTTTTTATAATTTGAGCCTAGAACCATCTAATCCTCCAGCTTGAAGGGTTGCCATTAAATCAAACTCTTTGCCATATACAATTACAACAGTTAAAGGCTTGGACAGGTGTCCAATTGGCCCACAAACACCAGTTGCAACCAAATCCAATATAAAAACACAGAGATGACCACAATCTCAAACTTATAAGTCTTTGTGCTGCAATAAATAAAGAGTTTCAGCAAACTACATCAATACATGATAATTAAATCTAGTAGCTCAATTTTTTTTTTTAAAGACGATTTTTACAAGTAATGATTTGTAGTCAACTTCATCGTACACTTATTCACAATTCACACATTTTGAATTCCAATTCACACATTTGTAATCTCTGATTTCAATTCAGAAACTAGCAAAAAAATGAGCAAAGAAACCATATCCAATCCCACCAAAAATATTCAAATGCAGACTTTATGGCCTATCTAGATAATTCTGTGGTTAAACTTATGAATATGTCAATTGGGTTAACTTCCATTTGAAATGTAGATATCTCACACTGAGAAAGAAAGAAACATTGAGCCTTTATAAGATCGAAACTTAAACACTGAGCTTCTTGTTTACCCGACATGTATGAAATCCAAAACTCAAAACACAAGCAAACAATCAATATCCCTCAAATTGAACGAATGCAAGCTAGCAGGCCAATCACATCAAATTTGATGAAGAAACCGCAGAAGCAAATGAAGAATTTTCAAGAATAATAACACATAATTGAATCACCCAAATTGGAAGTCCAAAATCCCAAAAACTAAACGATAAAACCTAGATTACAACGAGAAACAAAATCCCAATGTGTGGGAGAAACCTGGAGATCAGCGATGGAACTAAAAGAAATCGCAAGAAATCGACGCGTCACGGTCGTTCTTGGGAATTCCAAAGTTACGCCTCTTCAGGTGTAACTTAAATCCCTCCTCTGCCTTAATATATATCCCAAGTACAGTCCCGGTTCTTTTAAATTCCTTCATGTTTCTTTGCCAAACAGGGCACTTATCACGTGGTATTCTAAAATCCCTGTTAATTGTCATCTCCCACCTCAAAATCCCCTACCCAAACATTGCCTTACGGACTAATTTGCCAATGGCATTGCAATAACATAGATAGAAAAATACAGAGCGCCATACTTTAAAAGAAGTTGCTACTATCACCCTCCATTTGATGTTTGATATTTTTTTTCTTTTTTTTTGTACCACCTCGGATGAAGAGTCCTTTTTTTTTAATTAATTAATTAGATTATGTTCAAGTAAAACTCTAATTTGTGTTTGGCCCAAACTCTAGGTTACTTGACCTAGTGCTAATAGGGTTTAATTAGAAGAATCTAGAAATTATCTTTTCTTGTATGATTCAGACTCTATGTATTGTAATCCTCTATATAAAGAGACCCCTATTATCAATGAGAATACACAACAATTTACTCTCAATTCCGTTTTTCTAAAACACGTTATAAGCACGAATCCCTAATGATAGGAGCATAATTATGCGATATTAATAACGTTAACCTCTATACTTTCTTTGTTAGTTAGTGTATTTTCTAGTTATTTACGTTGTTTACTTGTTTTATAGGTATTTTGAGCAAAGAATGGGAAAAGAAGTAAAAGAGGGATTGAAAGGCAAAATCGGCAATTCTGCCTGTGCAGATCAGTCAACTTCGACAGATCACTGATACCAGCTCACAATGGAAAGCTTCGGATGTCTAGTTTCCAGATATTTTTACGGCTCATCAATATCATTTTTCTAGAAGAAGTTATGGCCGATTTAGTACAAGAAGGTCAGGCTGCGCGTGAATCTGAGGTTGAACGGGAATTTATGTTTTGAAGCCCAAATCACACCGAAAAGCCCTAGGACGAGTTTGTGCATCATATTCTGACTTAATTGGCATGATGTGAATGGTTGGAATAAGTCATCAAGTTCAAGAGCCAATAGGAAAACTTCACCTAAGCACATGAGCCCTAATTCTTTTAGGTTTTGGATTTCCTACACAACATGAAAGATGAAGGCAACTTCTAAGCATATAAAAGGAGATCAATCTGCAGCCTCTCCGGCCCCCC
>BDJD01001710.1:232713-244970 GCA_002564525.1 Rosa multiflora
CGGCAACCAAGAAACAGTTGTACCAAGTACCCCAAATTTCAGATTTCAAGCGGCAACCAAGAATCAAGAGTGGAGGGAAATCTGCCGCTAAATTTTTCATGACTCAGACGACGGATAATACTTAATTCCGTTGTGTGATGTAGTTCTGATAAAAAAGTTATCACTTTGTTGGCATTCACACAACAGAATTCAACCAGCACCGTTGTATGATTAAACTGACTTCAACACACAACAGATGATTTGTGTTCCATTGTGTGATTAGTGTTGTGTGATTAACTTTTTGTACTAGTGACCATTGTTTTGCATTAGCTAGCATTTTGGATTAGATTTTCTTTGGTTAAAGAGACAATGATGTAACTTCGTTGGTTTATGAATAAAATTTCGAGTTCTTTTCATTATGACTCAATTTTGATTATGAGCATATTACTTTGTGACTACGATGGCTGGGTCATCAGTATTAATTCAAGGACATGGAATAGCCCAAGTTCCCCTTGCCAAAAGGCACCATGATTTCTGTCGTAAAAACTCTCTACGCTCCTAGGGCAAATTGCGAATTGCCAACGGATTCCATGTGAAAACGCATGTAGAGAACGGAAATGAGTTACTTTGCAATACCTCTAATGATTGCGAACAAAGGCTTGTGTCTCTCTAGTAGACTCTATGCCACTATTTGAGGTATTAAATCCAATAAAGTTATGAGAGAAAATCTCTTGGATTTAGACACATATTTTCTTTGTGACGACAGGATAGGTCATCCTAGTCATGATATGATGATCCATCTACTAAAGATTTCACATGGACATCCTTTCTCTCGAGCGAGATAAAGCATGAATCAAAAGTTTATTCCTGGACTAAGTGTGACCAACGCTGCTTCCTAGGGCACCGTCTCTGTCTACCACCAGCCTAGGGCTGGAGCAGTCCATATCCATAATGCCATGGATGGCGTCCATCAATGTGATGGCCCGCCCCAGGTGATGTTGCAATCACCAACTTGCTTCAAATAGCATTTCAGATGCTCAAGCCTAACCAAAATTCTCATTGGTTACTTCTAAGCCTCTCACTCGTTTTACAAAGCTCGTTCCTTAGGGAAATTAGGACTAAGACAGTCCTATGCAAAGGAAATGAACATACTCATTCTCTTCTTACATAGAATCCATGGGGATTCTGTGGATTGATTCAACCAACTTGCGGACGCTTAAATATTTCATGATGTTGGTTGACACGCAAACACGCTGGTCACGTGTTGTGCCATTGTCCACCTATAAATGCTGCACTCCCCGGATCATCCTATTCAGTCAATTGGATTTGACTCTGCTAGAGAGTTTACATCGAAAGACTTTCGATGGATATTGCAATGGGACTGATGTTGGACATCATATTTCCATGTACACACCCAAATGGTCTTGCGGAAACGACTACAATGGTAGTCCGGACATTGGTAATGCGCAACAATCTCCTTATATCAGCTTAGGGTGATGCAATATCGCATGCAACTATGCTAATTCGTCTACGACCCCTCATCATTAGGGGGAGATAAGAACCCAGATGTTCAGCAGGAATGATAGGAATTGTCGTGGTCTGTCCCCACTATGTCTCATCCCGATCCCTACTAAAGTGACGAGATCACACAAATATGTTGCAAACATGCCTGCAAGGAAGGACGTCCCTACGAGAGGACGTAGCACCACCCTACATGGAGGTAGGCATGGCGCCAATGCCAAGGAGAGTGTCACTCTGGCGTTATATGCCATGGCCCCAGCTAGGATGCGTGGGAGGCCTGTGATTTCGAAGGATTCTTTGGCACATTCCAATCCTTTGATCATCGACACTCAAAATCCATCTCATGAGTATCTTCCGGGTTATGGTTATCGTTGGGGGATGCCTCAACGTTAGAACCTATTCTTGAGAATATAGAACTCTATGAAACTTACACTAGTGTACATGAGACGTGGGATAGAAACTCCATCATAATTGATGATGTAGTTGTGCATCTCGTTGCGCATGAGTTTGTTGAGTCAGATGATATCAAACCATGCTCCGTTGATGAATGAGTGCCAACCTAGAGAGATTAGGCCTAAAATAGAAAGATGCGACTAGGTTAAGATGGATTCTCTAACGAAGAGGAAGGTTTTCGAGCCAGTAAGGCCAACACCTCCTAACATAAAACCTATTGACTAATGGGTCTTCGTTAGAAAGTGTGATGAGAAAAAGAGATGGCAATCTCGCCTTATGGCGCAAGGCTTCTCACAAAACGCCCTGGAATCAACTACGATGAGACATATTCTCTCGTAATGGATGTCATTGCACTCCACTACCCTGTCAGTTTGGTAGTTTCCGAATAACTGAACATGCAGCTTACAAATGTGGTCACTACTTATCTCTATAGGGATCTACATACGGAATATACATGAAGGTTCATGGTGAACTTCATTTACCCAAGTCAAGTGGCTCTAGACCACGGAGCGCATTTACAAAGAGGGCATCAACAGTCTTCCTACACGCTATAAAGTGCGCCATCTTGGAGAACCTGTCAACTACCACAAATACAGAATCCACACCCCTTTGGGTACGGAGTAATCCCAACACAAAGTCCATAGCAAGATCCTGCCAAATATCTTCAAGAACAGGTAAAGGTAGGTAAAAACCTGTATTTTGGGACTAACCCTTAGAGACCTGGCAGGTGTAGCACTTCCTCACAATAACTCCTACATCCTTCTTCAGCTGTGGCCAGAAATACCTCTCCTCAAGGCTAGCAATAGTTTTTTCTCGGCCCAAGTGTCCACTCAAACCCCCTCCATGCATATCTCTGATCAGTTTCTCCCTCAATGATGAACTAGGGATACATAGTCGATTGCCCTTGAATAAATAACCTTCATTGACATAAAAATCTGCAATTGCATTATTGCTACTGTACTTGGCCCAAATCTCCTTAAATTCAACATCTTCCTCATACAACTCCTTCAAGAGATCAAACCCCACAATTTCCTGAGCTAAGGTGACCCGCAAGGAAACCCTCCTACTCAAAGCATCTGCCACCATATTAAGAGTACCAGATTTATGCTGAATCACAAAATTAAATTTCTGCAGAAAACACACCCACCTTGCATGCATCTTATTCACAGTTTTCTGACTATTAAGGTACATCAAGGCCTGATGATCAGTGAACAATACAAACTCTCTCTGAACCAGGTAGTGCTCTCATTGCTTCAATGCCCGGAATACTGCATAAAATTCCTGATCATAAGTACTCCACTTCTGACAAGCTTCACTTAACTTTTCAGTAAAGAATGCTACTGGTTTCTTCTCTTGTGACAACACAGCACCTACTCCCACGCCACTAGCATCACATTCCACCTCAAACACCTTGTCAAAATTGGGAAGAGCAAGAACTGGTGCAGTACAAAGTTTCTCCTTGATCAAAGCAAAGCTCTTCCCTTGTTCTTCTCCCCACTAGAATTTTCCTTTCTTCAAACACTCAGTAATAGGAGCATTAATGGTACCTAAATTCTCACAAATCTCCTGTAGAAAGTAGCTAAACCATGAAAGCTCAACACCTCAGAAACTGCTTTTGGAGCAGGCCATTTTCTTATAGCTCGTACCTTCTCTCCATCAACCTGAATGCCTTATTCTCCAAGCACAAAACCTAGAAATAACAACTTGTTGGTACAAAAAGTACACTTCTTCAGGTTAATGTACAGTTTGTTTTCCTATAAAGCTCCCAAAACCTGCCTCAAATGTACCAGATGTTCTTCTTTGGTCCTGCTATAGATCAATATATATATCATCAAAATACACCACAAAAAGAGCCAATAAAAAGGCGAAGAACTTGGTTCATAAGCCTCATAAAAGTGCTAGGTGCATTAGACAACCCGAATGGCATGACCATCCACTCGTATAAGCCATCCTTGCTCTTAAAAGCTGTCTTCCACTCATTTCCTGGCTTGATTCGAATCTGGTGGTAACCACTTCGAAGATCTATCTTCGTAAACACCTTGGAACCCTCCAGTTCATCAAGTATGTCCTCCAAACGAGGAATAGGAAACCTGTACTTCAGACTTATCTTATTTATGGCCCTGCTATCAACACACATCCTCCATTGATTGCCCCTCTTAGGAACAAGGAGGACTAGAACTACACAAGGACTCATACTTTCACGAATGGACCCTTTTTTCAGCAAGTCTTCAATTTGCTCCCTCAAAATCTCATTCTCCTTGGAACTCATGCAGTAATGGGGCAGATTTGGTAAACTAGCTCCAGGCACCAAATCAATCTGATGCTGAATGTTCCTCATAGGCGGCAGCTCGTTGGGCAACTCATCTGAAATCAGCTCTTCGAACTCTCCCAACATATTCTGCACTTCCTTAGGGATTACCATAACTTCCTTTTATGCAGCCAACAACCCTTTAATCACCACTAGATAGAAAACTTCAGATTCTTTAAAAGCTTCCTCCATCTCAAATTCACTGCTAGACAAGGTCAGAAAACTCTCCCCTTTGTTTGCACTAGATTTCTTAAATTGACATACAGGAGCCATAGAAATTTTATGACTAGTCCACATAAATATCATCACATTATCCCTGCCTTTGTAAGTCACATCCACATCATATTGCCAAGGTCACCCAAATAAAATGTGACAAGCATCCATATCAATGATATCACACAGAACGTCATCTTTATAATGCTTACCAATGGATACCGGTACTTTGCAGGACTCAGCAACTAGAACCACTACTAGAATAATGTCATTAGACATCGCCACTATTAAATCGGTCAAGATTGCACCTGATGTTAAAAAACATGTTAACATCAGTTTGTGAAAAAACCGATTTCCATTGGTATTATAGACATCATTCATAAAAGAAAACGATGAGAAAAGTTTCGTTCCAAAATTTTAAAAAAACGCGGAGGGACTAAGTTTTAAAGTTTGAGAAACGCGGGGACCAATTATTTCATTTCCCCCCACACTTGGTATTTTTTTCAGCTTTCTCTAAAACTGTCGAACCCTAAATAATGACTTCAGCAGCTCATTCACTTCAACTGTCGATCTCATCGTTCTCCAACCTGACCTGCGTCGAGTCCCCGTCCTCATTCTCCAACCTGACGTGCTCCAAGTCCCTCTCCGACCCAAGCCGACTGGAGCCGCCTCCGACCTAACCCCAAGTCCTCGACCTCTCTCTCTGACCCCGTGTTCCCCTGCCTCGCTCTCTCACCCCGAGTTCCCGATCTCGTTCTCCAGACCTCGAGCTTGAGATCCGATCTGACCTCCAGGTTATCAGCGGACCTGAGCTTGTCATTCTCCAACTTGAGCCAGCTCTTGCTAGTTCTCCAATGTCTAGTCTCGTAGGTCCTCTCTCTCTCCCCTCTTCGTGACCACCAATACTGATTCCCTGTCCAGTTTTGATCTAAAGTTCAGGCTTTTTTGTTTAATTCTTATGTATTTGAGTTGGGTTTGTCTTTGAATGGCTTAAATCTATGGTATTTTGAGCTGGTGCCTGTTGATTGTGTTTGATTTTAGTTCTTGCACATGTTGGTTGTCAATCTGCAGAGGAAGATCCTAGATTGAAGGTTTTCAAGAATGAGTGGTTTGAAGGCAAGGACTGTCTTGACATTGGCTGCAATTCTGGGATCATCACTATACAAATCGGTGGTTATTCTTGCTTATAATGATCGTCATTGTGTGTTATGAGTTTATTAGCTATGTTTGTTTCTTGCATTGACGGATTTGGGGTTTTAGTGATGCAAGAGTTTACGATTGTGATATTGGGTTTGTGATCAACAAGGAAAGGGAGACGAAATTTTAAATTACGTTGAAGATAGCAGGAGAGCTGCAGGTTTGGTGAGTTATCTATTACTGTATTCTTTTTTTTCGACTATGGACGTGGTGAGAATCTCCATTTGAATTGATTGTGGAATTGATTTTTGTTTTTCATTTTGTGTTTGTTTTGGATTGATTTGTGAATGTATTTGCAGCAACAGGAGGGAGAGTGGGTGCTTAAGGGTAAGTTTCATGGATCATTTTCTTCTGTATCTTTTGTTTGTGTGGTTAAGAATGACTGGAATTTGGGAAGTAGATACTCAGGGTCTTCTTTGTTTATTAGAAGAGCTGGCACAATACTTGGGAGCTCTTCTTTGTTTACTGGATTGGTTTTTTACTTCGAGTGGTTTGGTTGCAGTTTATAACTGTTATCTTCTATCCAATCTGCAGTTTTGATGTTTAATTAGAGACAGATGAAGAAGCATACTAAATCATAGGCCTACCAAAATAGGAACAAAACAGTTAGTAAAAAAAAAAAAGAACATTTGAATATTACTAATCTTTATACACCTTTAGATGTGTTTATTGAAACAGAATTTGTGATGATGTTTATTGTTTATAACACATAAGTCAGTAGCCAAAAGGAGCATTGGCTTTGAGGTATTGAATATAATTTCATTCATAGTTGAAGGGTTTTGGGTTGAATAGAATTTCATTCATGCCTGAAGGAACGTTCTGTTACAGTGAATCTCTGATATAGCTGAATTTGCAGAAATTGGTGGATGCTTACAGAGGTTAAAAAGCTCAGAGAAGCAGGTTGGGAACATTTATTTAATTTGAAAAGTATACAATGTTTGGGGACAAAGTCAATTGTTGTGGTATTTCAATAAACTACAGAATATTTGCAGGCATTTCAACTCTGACCATCCCTGTGCAGTTCTAAGCAAACAAAATGGACTCAATTTGGATAAACTTTGCACTCAAAGGTCAGCCTCTTATAAGAACTATCTAAACTTTGCACTCAAGGTTAGCCTCTTATACTTGATACAATTCTGCTAATTTATTATTCATATCATTACTCCACCATAGAACACAAACCACTAGATGTAATGTGAAAGCATAGAATACTTTTTGAGATTTTTCATTTCATCAGCTTTATGCCAATTTACTATCGCCTCAAACATTTTCATGTGTTCAATGATAAATTTTGAATTCAAATTAAATTTTCATTTCAACCAGGTGTGTGATTTTTCTATCCTTTTATACACTGTTCTTCATTTTTACTAAACAGCCACAATCTGGATTGAACATGATTGAATCTGTCTGTGCTCTTTGTCTTAATGGATTGGCTAAATTGATTAATAAATCATTAAGTTGGCCAACCTTCATTCTAAATACCTACAAATCATAATGTTGCTCTTCTCTACAACCCAATCAAACTAAACTAAGTAATTGTCAGTGTTTCCTTTCAACTGATTTGTTTTAGAATATTTGACCCTGAGTATAAATAATGACCTTATTCTCATCAAACATACTACTATCTTTTTAGCTTTTTATTAGCTGCTAAATTTACAAGACCTTTCTCTTTGTTTCTGGCATCAACTGATGATCAAAGCAATGCTCATTTTTGTTTTGTTGTCTAGAAGAAGTGTGAAAGCCAAGATTGGGAAGCTACTGTTCACTGTTGTCAGCAAGCTCTTATTGTTTGCACTTTGAGTTTTGACACCTCCACATTTGGTAAGAACTTCCTCTTTCTTTTCAGGTTAGGTTTATGTCACGTTTCTTTCTAACATTGGCAAGTTTTTATGCCCACAATGTCATTTGAAGAACTATGTATTGCTGGAGCTATCATTGTCAAGTTTCCTGTTTTGGTATGTAATGCCAATTTACTATCCTTTTATATAACTAACTATTAATTTCAGCCACATGTATCATTTTTCTATCAGAATATCCTTATATTGTTTAAAACTGACTGTATTGCGCAGAATATCGCTTTGCCGCCATTTCCTGCAATTCATATTACCACCCTTTTTCTTCTTTACTTCTACCGTGCCTTTTTCTTCTTCCTGTTTTGGTATGTAATGCCAATTTACTATCCTTTTATATAACTAACTATTAATTTCAGCCACATGTATCATTTTTCTATCAGAATATCCTTATATTGTTTAAAACTGACTGTATTGCGCAGAATATCGCTTTGCCGCCATTTCCTGCAATTCATATTACCACCCTTTTTCTTCTTTACTTCTACCGTGCCTTCTTGCTGTATTGACTAATTTGGTTTCCCATGCCCTTTTGTCTTATTAATTCTTATGGCTTTGATGAACTTGCAAATTTGCAAGATTTTTTTTTATGGCTTGCAAATTTGCAAGATAAATATGCACAGAAGTATACATTCAAAAGCACACATGATATTTAGACAAAGATATAGTATATATTAGATTCTGAACATGCAACTCCTTTCTTTTTTCCTCCTCCAGGGGAGCTCATCTCCGGGACCTTCCAATACCAAAGTTTTTGGCCATTTTGTCAGCATGGGATTTTCCAATAATGGGGGCAAACTACTTTGAAGCTACTGTCAAATGGTTGCCAAAGCTATTCAGGAACATGGTAAGGGCATTATGCCATATCATTCTATGTGGTTTGTACTCGGATTGTCGGAATGCTTCAGTTTTACCATATATATCACTCTATGATAACATATCCAGGCGAGGAAAGCGCCGATTCAATCCGTCACATCATTGTTTTCAGCAATAGTACTATCTTCAACTGTCGAGATCTCAGCCTCATTCTGTTTTACATGCTTTGACAGTACCCTTTGAGATCAGATAGACAAGCTTCTTAGCTCCATGATGAAAACATGTTACACGAATTTCGCTACCAGAATCAATAGGTTAAAATCAAACCAAATATGTAAATTGTAGCAATTGGTTAACATAAACATACTATGTAATATTCAAAGATCAGTTGTATTACAACTTTTAACTATCATATAACTATAATTCCCGCAGCAAAGCGCGGGCTCACTTTCTAGTTTAGTTCAGAAATTAGAGGTGTTTTTGTAATTGGAAGATTATATTTTTAGTGATATACAATGATTGATTTTTGTTATGTTTGTATTGGCATGAATTGATCATTGATCATTGATTTATGAATTTTGCAGTTGTGTAGATACTTTTCACGAAGAGAAGAGCAAACGTGAAAGAAGAAAAGAAAAGAAAGCTTTAACTATGGAATTGTTGGCTGTGGCATATTCGTCCCTTGTAGCCAAAATGGAGGAGATTATATATAGGTTGGTCATGCTGGAATTTTCAGCCACACAGAAGTATTCTCTTGCATCTAATTCAACTTACAATGTGGAAGAGGCTGGTGATCTGTAAGGCAGAAATGGAGGAATGTATAGATTTGATAATGGAAGAATTAGAGACTTTGTAAGAGTTAGTGAAAAAGTTTGTGAACCAGCTTTTATGATATGTAAAACAATAGCATATTCGGCAAACATTATAAGATTGTGATTACTACTCTTATCGCCTAAACCTGCAGCATCCCGCGGACGTACTTTCTAGTATGATGTCTAGATATAAAGTTGAAATCAGTTTTAACCATAAAAACTGATGTCTAGTAATACAGATACATCAGTTCCAAAATGAAAATCGATGTTACTGAAATATACAGACATCGATTTTTTGTCGAAAACGATATGTTACTGAGTACCAGACATCAGTTCCAAAATGGGAACCGATGTCTGTAACAGTATCAGTCATCGGTTCTTAAATCAATAACGATGTTAAAACGCAAACTTATGTTGTATAATCTATATTTCTTTAAGCTTGAAATACAATAAAATGTGGGTTTAACAGTAGTAAAGCATGCAAGTTTGTTATCATTTAAACCTATTTACATCGGTTTATAATAAGGAATCGATGTCTACACGAATACTAGACATCGGCTAAAAACCGATGTCTGCATTTGCCAGATCTTTCTCATCACCCACAAAGACATCGGTTGGGTTTTTGTTTCTCATCGGTTTTTGGCCGATGTCTGGGGTCATAATTCTAGTAGTGAACCTGTGGACCTTTCTTGACCCACCCAAGGGAATAAGGTGCCTCATGAGGCTGTGTAGGTAACTACAAATACTCCACCAGCTTCTTGGACACAAAATTTTCACAGCTCCCATTATCCACAATCAAATTGCACACTTTGTTATTAATGGAACAAAGTGACCTGAAAATGTTGCGTCGCTGCCCATCTTCTTTAGGAGATAATAAAACCCTCTGCAACACAAGATTAACCTTTTCTGGAGACTCATCCACCGCAAACTCAGCCCCATCATAATCGTCATCTCTTCCAACTTCTTCTTCATCTTCATCATACTCACCTATAAGCGCATCTTGCCTCAACTCAGGATACACATTAGACCTATGCCCTAGTTTGTTGCATCTATAACAAACGTCTGTTGTAGGTCTGCATAAGGATTATTAGGCTTCTGATTTTGGGCTCTAAGTTGAACACCACTAGAACTGCTAGAACTGCCAGTCCCTTTAGAAGGAGGATTGGAAGCCCTAGAAGCACTTCCTGTATTCTGCTATAAGGCTTTACCCTTGTCCCTAAAGGCATTTACCAAATCTGTGCTCCTTTGATAGTTATACCTCTGGAAAGATGAAGCTCGTGAAGGCTTCTCTAACAATTCTGCTTTCAATGCTAGGCTTGAAGCTTCTGCCACAGTCCACACAGTTTGTAACCCAATTTTCTCCTGAATGAAAGGTTTCAGCCCACTGATATAGCAAGCCACCTTCTGACCTTCAGTTTCTTCTAATTCATTACGCTCTGAATAACATAAGACTTCAGCGGTGTACTCAGCTACTGACCTAGTTCCCTGGACACATTCAATATACAACCTGTACAGAATCTGCTCATAATCATCTGGCAAGAATCTCTCCATCGTCAGCTGTTTCATTCTTCGCCATGTTTTAACGCCCTGCTTCCTCTGCTTCTTTCGAGTATTCTGCAACTATTCCCACCAAACTGCATCAGTACACTTCAAACGCCAGGCAAACATGCTTAACCTGCTTGTGTTCAGGTACCTCCATAATCTCAATGAATCGATCCACCTGAAGTTGCCAATCCAAATAATCTTCCACACCCAAGTTGCCCGAAAAGAAAGGAATTTCGGCCTTGACTTTGTAATTCTGGTCAGCTTGTACTGGTTGTTCAAGTTGTACAATTTCTTCTTCAGAATCAGATTATGAACTATTAACAACAACTTCACCACGTGGAGCCCTAGCTCACGGGCCTCTTTCCCCACCTCTATTCTGATTGTTGTTGTTGTTTCTTTCTCCCAACAGTCCACGAATTTCTCCAATCTGATTGTTCATGGTGTTGATGGTAGCGGTAAACGCTGTTGCAAGAGAAGAGGTAAGAGCATCAAGATCTGCTTTCGTAACTTCACCCATTGCTACCAAGGTAAATAGGAGAGACAAGGAAGACCTACTCTGATACCACCTGACGCAGTCGGAACAGTAACCTAGGTTTACAAGCAATAAACCTAAGCAAAGTGTTCTGGAGTCCACCAGAGATAAAAGAGAAAATTCTCTATTTGATTGATAAAAAAGATAATAGATAGGTTCTGCAGCTGCTTAAGGCTGCTTATATATGAGAAAAGAAACCCTAGGGTGACTAACAATGAAACCCTAAAGCCCACGGGTAAAAATAAAATAAATCCAAAACAAACTAGGAAACTGAAAATTCTAAAAAACAGTAAATTGTAGTTTTGAGGCCCTAAATGACCCCGAACTCCCGAAAAAGCCCACACGTCATGGCATAGCGACGAGTTTTGTTCTTGGTGCGATTCCCTTTCCGGAAAGCTATGGCACGCTCGAATCGGACACCGAATGCGAAAGTTGCAATAGTAACTTGGGTTTTCCTCCTTTTGCATGATCTAACTGTTCTTCGATTCCTCTCGCCAACGGTTCTACATCAAATTTGAAAGAAAATTTTCAAAAATGATCTACTCATGCTTACAAAAACACTAACAATTGATTAGCTGCAATGTAATCGAAAAGTGGATCTTCTGAACCGTTGATTAAAAAGTCTTCAATTAGTCCTCATTTTAGTGGTCCTCATTAGAAGGGTTCCCATGGGAGTTTCTTTGAGTAATGGTTGTGTTTGACTTTACCCTCCTTATTGTTTTGTATAGGTGGACTCATGTTTGGTGTGTTCTTGTTTTGAGGTTTCTTTTTTAGTAGAATATTATTTGTGGGGAGCTTATTCTCATTGGACCACACTATGACAGATTCCTTTATACTATTGTCAAATTTGGAACTAAAGAAGTGCTCACGTTTCTTCTCATATAATAATAATAATAATAATAAGAGAAAATTAGATAAAAACCCAAAAAACAAAACTCCTATTAAGAAAAACTCATCCCTATATTTTCTTTTAATCTACACCCAATTCACATAATTGAACATTCCTTATAGGTTTTAAATCTATAATTAACATT
>BDJD01001711.1:21641-65812 GCA_002564525.1 Rosa multiflora
TTATTGCATCATCAAGAGATAATCCATTCACTCATAAGACAACTATGGTGTCTCAGGTCAAAGGACTAATTTGTATTATTGCAATTTAGAGTTCAAGTTTGACATGTAAGTAACACTCCATACAAGAACTCTAATGATCGCGTTCAGTGTACTCTTTAAGTTAAGGGCACCCACATACTTGTATTAGTGTCTCTACACAAATGATAAGAGACATATCATCCTCCATATTGAGCATACATAGTATGTGCTAGTCTTTCCGGATTATCAATGTCCAAGTGATAATCCTATGACTAGGAACTTTTTAGGATAAGAGTGTGAAAGAGTAAAGGTCTTACACATCTAACTCTTTAGATTACTTTCTCTTTAACTCATATTCCTTAGACATTGTTCAATCAAATATTAAATATAAGCAATGAACAATAAACTTGCCCTTTTGATTAATAATAATTACAATAATAATTACATCAAAATGATTGTTTTAGGACACAATTCCTTCACCTATGCCCTAAGCAAATTCTCCATCAGTTCACTCTAGTGGTCATAATGACCATCGAAGTGAGGGATCTTCGTCAGAGTCTTGTCTTCACTCATTCTCTCAGTATTTGATCACTCGAAGATTGCTGCTTCTTTTATACAGGCCCAGTGGGGCTCTGATACTAAATTGTAAGGTAACAAGAATAATTCAAGAACACAAACAATTGGTGTGAATGATCTATCCTTTATTGAAACAACTCTTGGCTTTATAAAGCCTTACATCTAACAAGAATGAGAAATTGTAGCCCACATAGCACATACTCCGCTTAGTAGTTCTGATAACAAGAATAATTCAAAATAACTAAAACAACTCTAACAAACCCTGAAGAATAGGTCTTTATTCCAATAGTCCTAAACTCAAGCAACTTCTTCCAACACAAAGCTGATCACAAGATCAGCTGGCGAGCTTGGTTCAACCTGCTGAAACGTAAACTTGGAAACCTTAGCCCATGGCCGGAAATCCCAATCCAAGGTGGAGTGCACGCGACAATATTAATGTCCCAAGATTGGCTATAGCTCCACCGTTGATGTGTACGTGAGATGGTAGTTTGTGGGTGGCCATTTCTTAACTCCAAGTTTAAAAAAGAGATGAAAGGAACTGACTGGAACACCACGTGAGTCTGACCCTCCATTGATGAGATTATGATCCGGTATTACTAGAAATATGGCCTATGGGCACAGCCCAACAGTGAAAACTTAATGTTCATTCCCTATCTTTGTACACAAGGTCAAAATTTGTGACGGTTAAGTTTTAGCTGACCCTCGACATGTATTAGCCATAGTGAAGAGCAAATTCCGTCGCAAAAGATGAAATTATGAGCAATAGCAGGGAGAAAACCAGTATCCGTGGCAAAGCCATGACAAAATCACGCGCCGGCCCCACAGTTTATGATACATTTCGCTAAAAAGAAAAAAGAAAAATCAATATGTCCGTCGCCAAAGCCGGTACATCCAGATTTAATAAGAGAAATTTAGAAAAATAGCATCTTTTAAGACCTTGAATTGATTTATAACCCAACTTCAAAAAATAGTTGAATTCTGACATTTTTAAAGTGTCAAAAGGTACAAATACCCCACAGTTTATAAACCATGCAGAATTCTCTTTAGTTCTCATCATTTCAATCTTTATCTTCATCGTATGGTTTTGTTTGAACAGTACTTTCGACTACTTACGTACAAGTTCGGCTCAAGAACATGATGATAGGCCGGGTCGAAGGAGGATCAGAGCGGCGGAGGTGGTCGAAGATGCAGGTCGGGTCTCCGGAATCGGAAGGTACTTTGACTTTCTTCTTGAGTATGGTACGGCTATTGATTAGATGACGAACAAAATTTGTTCTTAGTATCTTATGGTATGAGCTTATGCTCAATCTCTGAGCAAAAACCTTGGTTATGGGTGATGGGTAAATTAAAGAAACAAAGTTCTTCTGTTGAGGGTATTGGTATGGCTAATTTTTCTGGGGTATTGAATTTGTGTGAGCAAGAGATTGACTGTAATTTTGATTGATTGATATGATTCTGGTATAGGTCTGGTTTGGAGTGGTTAGAAAAGAATCAAGGCAATTTGATTCTTTTATGGGTACCTGAGTATATATGTTATGGGTAATTGGTATGATGAACAAGGTTTCTGGGTAAGAGCACGTGCTTGATGTTCAAGCACAAGTTGGGAATGATCTGGGATTGGTAATAAAAGGATCAAGATCAGTTTTTGATAAATGATTTTTTTTTTTCTTCTAAGAATATGGGTATAGATAAGAACATAGAATTGAAGCTTCTTCCCTATGGTATATGGTACTGGTTGTTTGGGTACTGGCAGTGGAATATGAGTATGGGTATCGGTCTCAAGAGCAGTATTGCTCTGATACCATGTCAATAATATATATTTTATGGTATATTACATTTGTCTTCTTGTCCAAACTAGAGAAATATATAGTTATATACAACTAAAGAAGAATATGGGTACAGAGAAGAACATAGAATTGAAGCTTCTTCCCTATGGTATATGGTACTAGTTGTTTGGGTACTTGCAGCGGAATATGGGTATGGGTATCGGTCTCAAGAGCAATATTGCTCTGATACCATGTCAATAATAGAGATTTTATGGTATATTACATTTGTCTTCTTGTCCAAACTAGAGAAATATATAGTTATATACAACTAAAGCTAGGTGCGAAACTAAAATACAAATGTGAAGAAATACGGCTCCATTAAATGCATTAGAGATCTTGTCTGCTGCTATATGTTGCAAGGTCCAGATTTGCTGCTGCTACTTTTCACCATCTCACGTAACAGTGAGAAGAAGAATGGATTTGGATGTGAGAGCAATCTGGAGCTTCAGCTACTTCCATGGCCTTCAAGATGTTCTTCACCGCTCCCATTTTCACCTGCCGTTTTGATTCTTTTTTGGCTTGATTTTCAAAAGCAACGTTTTGAATGTAGCTCTGGGTATTTTGCCGGCAAATTTGTATTGAAGCAAGAACTCATAGGATTGCGGGTAGTTTTGAAAGTGTTTCAGAGTTGAAGATAATCAAATGCGAAACTGAATGGGGATTCGGAAAACGACGAGACTTTAACAGTTAGTGATTGATTAAGGGTACTCATGTATTTTCTCTACCATAGAAGGTTATTTTTTATTATTTTCAAAATTGGAGGTCAAAAGTCAATTCAGAAGCAAAATAATGGTTATTTATCAAAATTTCTCATATAATAATAGCTTTCATCCTCTTTTTGTTTATCTCTCTTTCATTTTTGATTTTTCATATGATCTCCTCCCTCACTGCCATGGATGCCTTCGTCAAAGGTGAGGGGCAACTCACCCGCTAAATCCTATCTTGATTGTCTTTAGATCTGCCGATGAGCGCGCGATAGCCGATCTCCTGTCTCATGCATAGCCAGTTCATTTTCTTAAGGTTCATATCTTGTCTAATCTCCCCTCTAAATGTTTATTTATTAGATCTGAGGAAAAGTAGCCCAAATGAGAGGTCTCTAGAGTTTCAACTTTTAACTGGGTATTTTGGATTGCATTCCACCTTGTGATGATCCAGGTAGGGATCTCAGTTCTTTCAAGTTCTCAATTTTCTGGGCCAATTCCAAACTTTCGAAAAGGGATTATACTTTCTTTCAATTTCTTTACCTATCATTTTTGTTGTTTCGCTCAAGGTTAATAAGAAGAAGAGGGTTTAGGCCACATGAGCTTTCATTTCTATATTATAGCAATAGCTGATGGGTTTACAACTACTCAATGCTTTAAGGTTTTATTGGGTGCTTTTGCGACTCTAATTTGGGGTTTTCTTTATTCTAATCGCTGATTCGTATGCACTGAAAAGAAATCTTATTTTGTTGCTCAATTTTTTTCTCTTGTCTGTTGTTGTGAAGGTAGGCTGAGTAAAAATTGATGCTTTTTCTTGACGTTGAGCTGTCCTTCTGCTGCAGCAGTAATCACAAAGCTAGTTTCTTTCATTATGTATTACTTACCAATTATGTATTACTTACCAATTGTTGTTTCCTAGTAATGTCAATGTTTTTGGACCATACAGGTATTAGGCTCTCGAAGTTGGCCACTTAATTCAAGGTACAGAGCAGCTGTTAGAACACAATCTTAGGAGACTATGCTTATTGTTAAGCCATTGTTTATCGTTAAAGATACTCACATTTTATCAGTCTACTTTTGAAGCCTCTGATTACATTTTATCAGCTTGTTAAATTGCATGACTCCATTCACAAACCATCTGAATTTTATAATGTTGAAGAGCTTTATCTATTAGTAGATATTCGTGTAAGCTTTTTCATGTTACAACACTAATGCTATGTATCTGAAAATGCAGTTGGATGATTCAAGCAGAAACAATTTGACACGTTTGACAACTCTTAAGTCCCTAAACTGAAGGGATTTGATCCTACACATTTGGATAGGGGATCTCTACCAGGTACTTACACATTTGGAAACGCTCTTGATGTTCAAAATTATTCATATGCCTCAGTACTTTGCTGATGGAATTGTTAATTCATTATTTGGTTCATCCACTCTGAAGATTAAACTTGAGCAGTGCTAATTTGTTTTACTTGGTAATTGTCTATGTACAATTTGTTCTCCTGGCCATGCTTACGAAGGATAGTAATTTCATGAGATGTACTTGGTCATTGCTTTCTTGTAACCTATATAGAATGGGATCGCTTTTGGTATATGGAAGTTGTAATCACATCTTTTTAGATCCAGTGTTAGATATCTGGAAGTTGTAAAGTGTGCAAGAGCTCCTAGCATGGAGTTGATATATAGTGGAATGAGAATGAGCTCTAATTCAGTTTATGTTGTTGCAGATGTGTTGGAATTATTTTGGTTTGCAGATATGTTTGAATTCATACTTGGCATTTGATTTGAACTATTAAAACTGGGTACCCTTGAGAATTTTATCCTAGCAAGAATTACCACCGGGAATAAATTTTGTTACCATAAAACAACTTGGATGGGGTCCATGGGTAAAACCAGAATGGAATATCTTCAAAACCATAAATGGTAATTTTTGTGTAGTTCCCAATAGTACTTTTTTTTTTGGTAATTTGGTACCAATTGGCCACGGATGAAAAAAGAGTAGTAGCAAAAGAACCAAGCGTGTGAGGAGTTGAGCAGGCAATGTTATAATAATATAAATATAACAGTGACCAGTACTCATTGTCAGTAGTAAACAGTACAGCGCGTGAAATTGTTAGGGGGCTGTGTACCCAAGGAGCGACGGACACTAAATCCATTTGGAGTCGGTACAAATCGTTTCGGACATCAAATCTGTGGCCAAAGACCAATAGGCACAGTAATCCGTCCCTGATAACATCAATGGCCATGAAATAATAGCTGTCCCCATAGGCCAGATTTCTAGTAGTGCGGCAGTTCACACCTGGGAGTGATTATTAGGTTGATGCCTTGATGGTGCCGGAATTGAGCTTTCCTGTAACGTTCAAATGGCTGATTTCTCTATACATTTTCAGTGCCGCTTCCAAATCCATATCATCGTCATATTCTAAGTTGTTGTTGAGAGTGTTGGAGCTTCTCAAACCACCTTCGACATTTAGGTATCCGAACGACCTCAGGTAACTCCAAAGTTCTTCACGCCCTATTGTCTTTGTCTGGCCATCCCTACTCTGGCTAGACTTGACTATTGCATAAACTTGCTTGTTAATTGCTAGAAGGGGAATAAGTAAAGCTACCACAAGAAAAAATGGGAAATAATATTTCTGGCCATGGCTACAAACATTATTGGTTGTATCCAAAAGTTACAGCCCAAAGCCTATATATATACTACTCAAAGTCAAAACCAAAATATATGACAATTTTCGTGTTCCATTTTTGAAGATTATTATGATTTAGTGCCTTTTTAGTGTAGCTATTTTTCCATATTAATCTACAAGGATAGATTATAATCCATTTTTTTGGAGATTTATCCATGTTAAAAGATGGAAACTATATGACTATTCCGGCTAGGTCAGTTAGCATTATCAACCAAGAGTAGTAGGGACCATAATTTTTCCATATTAATCTACAAGGATAGAATATAATCCATTTTTTGAGATCTATCTTGTTTTTTTTTTTGAAATGGAGATCTATCTTGTTAAAGCTGGAAACTCTATTACAATTCCCAGCCAAGTCTGTTAGCATTATCAACCAAGAGTAGCAGGGATCAGAAAAACCAATCTCTCTGTGCAAAATCGCTAGAACATCACTGAGAAACCCAGCAGAACTCTTATCCTCTCAAGAGAGTATATTTTTTTTAAAAAAATTAATTAATTACTAATCTACACACCCGCTAGCTCATAGTATAAGTGATTGTATCTTTCTCTCGTTTTCTCTGATTTTCATATAAAGCTTTCAAAGTCTGCACGTGTTCCTAGTGGCACCAATTTAACATTTTACAAAGCAATTGATTTGACATGTTCCAATTTCACATTTCTATAACTAATTGTCTAATTGAGTGAATTTTTTTTTTTTTGACGAATAATTGAGTGAATTTGGCAATTTGAAGTGTAAAAATTGTTTTTGAAACTGTAGCATGTCAAATTTTACCTATTGGCACACTTTATTAGCCATACGAGCCATAGCATATGAATGTTATGCGTTTATTTAACGAAATGAAACACAATCAACTCTCGACTCATTTCACTTTGGGCTTTGCTTGTGTGTCACAAAGATTAAAAAAAAAATATCATCCCTACAGATTTGCTTTTGTTTTCTGGAAGCCAACCCTTTAAGGCTGCGAATACAGAGCTCATATACCGGCAATGTCGTCCTGTGCAAAGCCCTTTTCGTCTGCCCAGGGTTTATATACGCATACATGATGGCCTCACGAATCGTACTGTGCTGAAGTCCAAGAAGGTGTCCTATTTCGCGCGTAACAACCCCTACTAAGTCAATCTCTCTCGCACGCGGTGGCCTAAAGCTCCAATTTTCATCAGCATCTAAGTGAAGCCTGCCGTCTGTCGGGGCGAAAGAGTGGGCCAAAACTCTACCCGGCCCATCAAACGGGTGCTATCGCCATGATTGCGGCGTTGGAAGCTAATCGAAAGGTCAGCTGGCCATGCCGGATTGGCTATTATTTCATACATAAACTTCGAAACTTTGGTCCATAACCCGAATGCTTCGATGCATGCTTGCATCTGTTAGCATAATGAGTAGTGCTCGTGCTTGTAGTAATGGTGATGTGCCTAGTGCCTGTGAGACTAATACTGATGGCAGTAAGGCGGTGCCTACTATGCCTAGTGTACTTGGTGACGGTGTTTGGCTCTAAAATCAATCTGGCGTGCAAACAATCTTTTTTGAGTGCGCTAGCATACCAGCACTGTGTGGTGCAGTCATCGGGGTGTCCCTTGACCTGACTTCTTGATCAAACGCTGTGGACGAGGAGAGCACCAACCTCGTCACCAGGTTCTTTTATCTGCCTTTCGGAAAAGGACTTCTTGCCTTACGGGTAAGGACTTGTGGTATGATCTTTTGCATGACTGAGTCGATACTTAACGTTGTAGGTTAAGCAGAGCAATCCCCGGGAAATAGAAGAAAGCACGGGTTTTGCTAAAGTGTGACTTTAGCTTCACTGGGTTGCGAGGGCGTTACCCTTGCTTCCCTGGTTTCAACTCGGTTGAAGGTTGCTCCAGGGAGACTTTGATAATCGTTGAGATTGATTTGAGAGTTGTGTTGTTTTTTTGTCCTTAAACCCCGATGTTTATATCTTAGGGTTTCGACTGTTCCTTGCCACAGAATGATTATTGATTGAAGATTCCTAATAGGTCTCTGCTACTTGATTCCTATAAGGGCTCATTTTCCTTATAGATTTCGGAATGGGTGAAGCTATAACCCAAACCCAAGTAGACTTAATTTTAGGCCGCAGGTATCGGCCCGCCACGCTGAACCCCTTCAAGGGATCTTGCCAAAAATACTTTTGGGCTCAAACAGATGGTGTGCCTAGCAAGGCTAAGAGCAAGTTCACCCGTGGGTCACCAGGTCACCTACTATTCATTACTTTTTATGTGTATTTTCACTCTTTAGGTCACGGGCACAGTGTATTTAGTGTTCTGGGTCTCCATGTGTCACCCTGGGTCACTTTCTGGGTCACCCTGCTGACTTGCATGCTGACCTGGTGACCCAGGTCTTATTAGAAACTGTGCCTGTGATCCAAAGAGTGGAAATAAACACTAAAAAGCAGTGAATAGTAGGTGACCCCGTTGGGTCAACTTGCTCTAAATGAGTTCAATATCAATGTGTGATCTAATCAGGACAACTCAGCAATTGCACAAGCTCACGCTTATTGCACGACTCAACCTCAAGCTGACCAAGTTTATTGCATGACTCAACCTCAAGCTGACCAACTTTGCTCAATTGCATGGACTATTAATCCTGACAGCATCATGAAGGACACGTGGCGTGATCTGCATATGTCTGCTTAGCTGCAACGATTTTCTGTTATCTTCTAGTATAAATAGCTACTCTCTTTCTACTTGTTTTAGTTACGATCATTTTGTAAAATTACCAAGCTTCTATATCAGTTGCTCTTCTTCGTTTTCTCTCTAGCTTTCTTCTTCTTCTTCAGGTTAGGGTTTCCACCATTAATGCTTACTGTTCGAGCTTTCTACTATGACTATGAGATTTTAGCATGGTATCAGAGCCCATGGCGGCTTGACCCTTGGTTCATCATCAAGTTCTCCGCTGCGATTCTGATTGAAATCATAAGTTCTTCTTCTTCCTCCTTTGTTCTTCATCTTGTTGTTCAATTACCAGTAGAAAGATGAAATTTGTTCAAGAATTAAGGAAAATCAATAAGAAAATTGTATATAGAATCATCAATTAGCAAGTGAAAGGTCTACTCTCAAATCTACTCTATTCTGTTCTTGATTTGTGGAATTGGTTCGTGGATCAAGGTTTGGAGCTATCTTCATAGCTTTTGTGTTGCTCATATCCTATTGAGCGTTTGTGGCTGCATCTTGTGGCTGTTTGTGTTACTCATCAAAGATCATTCTTCAAGATTCAATCTTTTTAGATCAAGTTCTGAAAATCATGGCGTTTCCTACTCAAACTTGCAACACCATCTCGATCAGATTGGACGAGACTAATTACCCTGCTTGGGTCTTTCAGATGCAACATCACCTTAGAGGTCGTGGTCTCTTGAAGTTTGTTGATGGTTCACACCCCTGCCCACCTCAATTTCTTATTGGCAACGATGGGTCTCTTACAACTAATAACACAAGAGCTTATGAAAAATGGCTGGAACAGGATAGCTTTGTGATTTCTATGATCATAACTACACTTTGTGTTGATGCATTTACTCTTGTAATTGGTTGTCAAACATCTATGGAGGTATGGCTTACTCTCAAGAAAAGATATGCTATTGTTTCCGAATCGCATATTATGCAATTAAAGGCCGCATTACATAACATTCAAAAAGGCTCTGACTCAATAGACGTACAAGTACTTGTTGCGTTTTAAATATATGAGAGATCGATTAGCTGTGGCAGGAGTTGAGATGAATGATCAAGATGTTAAATTTCTGATTCTTGCTGGTCTTCCAAGAAAGTATTGTCACACACGACAATTCATTAGAGGAAAATGTGATATATCCATGAATGAAGTCAGGTCTTTATTACTCTCTGCTGAATTTGAGCTAGAGATTGAGCTGCAAAACAAGGCATTGTCTTTGTCCTCTTTAACTGCTATGGTTGCACAAAATGGGATATCAAGTGGGAATTCACTTGCTGCATCTTCTACTTTACCAACTGGTATCACTCATATAAATGCTTACAATGGTCAACTTGTGAATCATATGAGTTATATTCAACCATCTGCATCTATTGGTTTTATTAGTTCTTCTCAAGCACCATCAGTTGGGTTCTTGGGTGCTCCTATCTCATCTACACCAAGTGGTACAAATTTTCAAGTTAATTTTCATGGTACAAGAATGATGAGCAGCAATGGTTTTGAGTTCCAAAGTACCCATCAGAATACTCCATTGATAAACATATGTACCACTAGGAGTCAAGCTCCTTATATTATGCATAACACTCCCTCTGCTGTTGGTTTTGTGAATCTCTTATGGTGCTTCTTAGCCTACTATAGCTCAATAACAAAGTGCTAATAATGTGCCTTCTACAAGTGGCTTTGTGGCTCAGTACAACAATGGGAATGGAGACAACAACAATAGAAACACCAACTCAGGGAACTACTCCAAACCAAGGTTCAACTCAAATCAAGGTCCACTGATATGCCAAATTTGTGAGAAGCCTGGACATAGTGCTTATAAATGCTATCATAAAAATCCACAGCAACAAGTCGACATGCAAAAGCAACGTGAAGAATGTGCATCAGCTATTGTTGAGGGATAGATTGGTGACAATGATGATGAAATGTTGAAGGTAGAAGCAGTTGTAAATGCAGCAGATTGTCGTAGGCACCACTATGGTATTCAACCACCAACTTGTGCAACACCTAAAGCTTTGTCTGCTTCCATCTACACTCAACCAAAGCCATCCTTCACTGCTCCTCAGCCAAATACCAATTCTTCTCAATCACAAGTTGTCAAGCCTATTACAATTACACCTACATACCAATTTTCAGTTCCTACTCACCCTCATTTGCAGCAAGCTCTTTTCAAGAAAATTATAGCTTTGCTGACATCAGACACTTGGCTGCGTACGTTCTTCTACTCAACACAAAAATCTGATGAATTGCAGGCAATATTGTCAACCTATGAATTTGTGGCGGTCACTTCCTCTTATTCCTCCTGATTGAAAACACATTCTCTGTTGCAACCTAGTGCTTGGTGCCCCTAGCACTAGTTTGAGGGGGGATGTTAGCATAATGAGTAGTGCTCGTGCTTATAGTAATGGTGATGTGCCTAGTGCCTGTGAGACTAATACTGATGGCAGTTAGGCGGTGCCTGCTATGCGTAGTGTACTTGGTGATGGTGTGCCTAGCAAGGCTAATAAGTTCAATATCAATGTGTGGTCTAATCAGGAAAACTCAACAATTGCTTCACAAGCTCACCCTTATTGCACGACTCAACCTCAAGCTGACCAAGTTTATTGAACGACTCAACCTCAAGCTGACCAAGTTTGCTCAGTTGCATGGACTATTAATCCTGATCGCATCATGAAGGACACGTGGCTTGATCTGCATATGTTTGCTTAGCTGCAACGATTTTCTGTTATCTTCTAGTATAAATAGCTACTCTCTTTCAACTTGTATTAGTTACAATCATTCTGTAAAATTACCAAGCTTCTATATCAGTCGCTCTTCTTCGTTTTCTCTCTAGCTTTCTTCTTCTTCTTCAGGTTAGGGTTTCCACCATTAATGCTTACTGTTCGAGCTTTCTACTATGACTATGAGATTTTAGCAGGATCAACGCAATTTCAAATTTAGTTTGAGCTCCATGGTTAAATTTGTACGTGAGATGACGCTTTTGAGGTGGCCATTTCAGAAGTCCCGGAAAGAAGGTATAATGGGAACCTATATGAACACCATATCCATATGATCCACTATGGCTGGTTTCATTTGAATCGATAAATTTTTGGCCAAAATTATCATGCACATCGCACCTTGGAGTGGTGATAAGGTCAATAGTATCGGAATCCAGCTTTCCGGTGGCATCTAGATGATAAGTTTTTTGGAATGTTCTTAGTGCGGATTCCAAAAGGTTTCCATTTTCCGAAGCATTTAGGTATCCGAATGCTCGCAGGTAATTTTTGAGCTCATGAAGATCTAGAGTTTGGTTGTCTCCTTCTTGAATTGACTCATGAACTGCAGAAGCTTTCCTTGAATTAAATTGAGAGAAGGATGAGTAAAACTCCCACAACATGAGAAAGAATGTTCTTGGCCATTGGCTCTCTAAGGAAACACTGGTGTAATAGCTAGTGTATATAGTCAGTTATATACACTAGCAACTCTTTCTTGCAGGGGATGTATGGAAATTAGTTTTGACCAATTGCATACATGTTTGGGTGTTCAATTGAGGTCGTTATTTTGTTGCCTTTTTTTTTTTTTGAGGGAAATGGAATCAGGTTCCAATATATTACGATGTCACAGAGTCAAACTAGAGGGTTTCAAAAAAACCACTCATAGTACAAATACAAGCACAATATAGACTGCGTAAAGCAGCCAAACTCCTAAACAAACTGTCCAAAGCAGCCAAATTATTACTAGCCAAACCTAGAAAAAGAAAATGCAACAAGTAAATAAACCCAACACCTATCCAACCCTGATTCAAAGCAACTGACATAACAAGCATTGACGCCTAAGACCTTCATGGTGTACATCGCCACTCATCAAATCAACACACATCAACGATCAAGGGCAAAATAGGAAGTGAGCCGAGCCAAGCTCAATTATTCAAAACAAGAAAATTGAAAAACTACCACTCTCCCAAAGAACCTAAAGCAGGCCTGATCCAAGAAAAGGAAGGGAATAAGAGAATGGGCATACCCAGCTAGACCACTAGGAGTGGCCCAGGCAGGCAGAGGCCCACTGGCCAAGGCCCATCTCTTACCCTCACCTTCCCAGATCCGCCTGCGTCAGGCTTCGAGAGAACAACCTCCTTCACCAGTCCGGCGGCCGGCCTTGGACCTCCCCCATGGCCATGGTCAAGTCGAGATCCCGACCTGTACACTGACCTCACAGGCCGACGCCTTCTCTCCTCGGAGCCCGGCTGGACGGATCAGAATCCAGACCCAAGCACCGTCACAGCCCAAACACCCTTAATCGCGAACGGAGCCGGACACAATTGGAGCGAACAGCGCCGACGACCGCCCCTGCCCTCTCCGCAATCAAAGTCTGTCACCGCTTGGATCAAAACCCCCCAACACGATCTGAGAAGCCTTTAAACCAAGAACCCCTCGCCGCACCCACGATCAAAGAAGTCTCCGATAAGAAAAGCCTCCGATCAAAAAACTTCGGCAGCACCCCACGATCGTCGCCGTACCTCGTCATTCCCACGATTGTCGCCTTGCTTGAGGCAAGAACGCTGCTGCAGCTCCACGAAACCTAGGTTTTGCCCGTCAAGGTCGCTCAGCAAAACTCGGAGGCCTCCCCTCAAATATATATTGCTGTTTTCGTTATTTTGTTGCCTTTTGTTTACGTTAATACTTTGTATCTCAGAATTGCTTGGTATTAATTGTATACGAAAACAGAGATATATGCATGGTCAAGGCAAATTTAGCTGTAGATTGAATTCTAATTAGTGTCTAATAACGATTTTTGTGAACCAAGTAATGTTGCATTTGTTACTTGTTAGAGCCTTAGAGGTAGAGGTGGCAAACGGGCCGGCCCGGCTCGGCCCGACCCATTTTAAGCGGGCCTAGTCGTGTTTCGTGCTTGGGCCGGCCCATTTATTATCGTACCGGGCTCGTGCCGGCCCATTTACTTAAACATTAAGCCCAACCCGTCCCATGGCCCGAGCCCATATCGTGCTGGCCGTGCTCGTGCTGGGTCAATAACCGGCCGTGCTCTTGCCTACCCACTATAAAGCACGATTTTAAAATCTTAATTTGAATAAATAAAAATTAATTTTATTTAAATATTTAGAAAATTAAAATAAATTAAGTTCTACAACGTTTTTCTTAATCTTAGTTTTTTAAGATTAGATTTCTAATAATTTATTATATTCCACTATAAGAAAGAAAGAAAAAAAAACTCAAAATATATTGTTTTTAGTATATTATTGTGAGATTAATCTTTATTAATAAAATGAAGATTTAGTATCTATTATTCTTTCCTTCATTCTATAGTTGTATTATTATGAGATTAGTCTTTATTAATAAACATATATTTAATATTTAGAAAAAATACTTATGTCAAAACAAGAATATAATTTTTTGTTTCATTATTTTGACAATATAAAAGAAAGCATTGGTGGAATTGTCATGAGATTTTAAATAAAAATGTCTCGTATTCAAATCTCATCATTGCAGTTTTTTAATATTTTTAAAAAAAAATGAAATTTTGTGTTTGTAACTGGCCGGCCCACAATATGTCGTGCTCGGGCAGTGCCGGGCCGGGCCAATGGGCTAATATTCTTAGGCCCAGCCCGACCCGTTATTCTAACGTGCTCGGGTCGTGCCGGGCCACTAACGGGCTTGGGCCGTGGCGGGCCACTTTTAAGAGCCGGGCCCGTGCCGTGCTCGTGCTTAGTGGCCCGTTTGCCACCTCTACTTAGAGGACCCAGATAAATGTCTAGCGTAATTAATTATTTTGGTCTGTGATCGTCAGCCCCAAAATGGGCCAATTTTAGCCCATTTACACCACAAACAAAAAAACTGTTCCCACTAATCCAAACACAAATTAAAAGACCATTTTACCCAGTGAAAACTAAAAAATTACATAGTGGCAACCCACTAAACCAATTATGCAGTACGGTTTCTTCCATTTTTCAGTTTAAAAAAACCACTCTCTCATCATCTTCCTCTTGCTTTTGCTCTCCCTCTCAATTCAGAGACTCTAGGTCTACTAATCTCGCTCTCGATCCTCAATTTCTCGACCAACGCTACTCACTCGACTAATGCTGGCGACGACTTGACATTCTACAACATAGGGATTATAGAAAGTGAGTCAAAATCTCTTTTCCGTTTTAGATTCTTTAGCTTTCTGTGAAATTGAACTTGTTCGTAGCCTAGGTTTCGTTAATCGAGTGGGTAAACGAAAGAATAGGCTTTGCATGTTTCAAAATCTATAAAATCTAGAGTTTCAGTTTCAAATCTATTACAAATTGAATGTTTTATGTTAACTGGGCAACAACAAATTGCAAAATATGAAAATGGACATTGTTAATGTCTAAAATTTAGCGGTAGCCAAATCCCGGTTAACGCTGGTCCAGTGGGCGGACCGCTACTTGGGATGCTTTGATGATCTCCGCTATCTATGAAATAAAATACAGAGGGCGTCAGAGGGAGACCACGCTGGGCGGTCTTCTCTTCTCCAATGCCTAAGTTAGTCAATGTATTTATGTTGACAGAATAATAGTAGGTAAGTAGTAAATGCGGAGAGAGGAGTGGACCTTTTATAGGTGAAGAAGAGTCTGACCTCTTACTTGTTTTCGATGTGGGACTGATATGGTTCAGTTCATAACTTCTGATGCTTCAGCGAGGTGATTTTGCAGCGGCGCGTCAGCGATGATCTGGGGGTGAGCCAGGGCTCAGGTTATAGCCTGCTTGGCTGTGTTTCCGTAGGCCACACTGTTAGTGGTTGTTGGTACCGCTGGTGGTAGCATGAGCGTGGCTCATTATAGCTAATTATGCTTGGAAAATGCTCATGTAAGTACAGAAATGTATTGTGAGCTTATTGCAGGTTAATAAACCCTTACTGTCCCAATATGGGTCTATTGGGGGCCATTAAGCACAGATCTGTATTGCAGGGTAGTAGATATCTCTTGCCCCAATAGAAGCTTCTATTGTGGGCAATAGTATTGGGGCAAGAGATGTCTATTGGGGGCCAATACATGTCTATTGCCCCAAGATAATCATCTATTGGGGGTCAGTAGATGTCTATTAGCCCCCAATAGATGTTTATTGGGGTTCAGTAGTTGAGCTGTTCATGTGCAATAATGAATTTTTCTTTTTTCGTTTATCAGCAGAATGGCAAGAACTAAGCAACCATAAGTCAGCTCTAGCTCTAAAGAAATTATGGAAGAAACACAACATAAAACACTTCGGCAAACGATGTCAAAATTAAAGAATAGAAAGACATCTCGAAGAGAAGAAGAAACTTCTAGTGAAAAAGAAGAAACAGAAGAACAAGCAGAAACAGAGGAAGAAGTAGAAGAAGAAACAAATGAAGAAGTAGAAGAAGAAACATATGAAGAAGTAGAAGCAGAAGACGACAGAGAAACGACACAAATGTTTTATGTGCAGACAAGAAGTCAAAAGAGTAAAAAAAAACAAGAGTCTAATGACGACGAGGATGAACAACTAAGGAAAAAGAAGATTATAAAGGGGAAAAATCAAAGACAAAAGAGAAAAAGCAAAGAAATGGGGAAGGAAGAAGAAAGAAGAGATAACAGAAAAGGCAAAGATCGAGTGCAAGCAACAAAAATACACTCTAGTGCTTTCTGGAGATTAATTGACACATACAAAGACAAAAATTCTAAAAACGGCTTGGGATATTTTGAGTAGTACCGTATTTTGGGGGATGATCCGACCATTCTTCGAGAAGAAGCTTACAGAAACTCAGCTTCACAAACATGAGGCCGACTTGGAGATTATCCTGTAGTAATTTGATGTTAAAAAGAACAAGTTTTTGTTTAGGGAGACAGAAATGGAAATAACATTGGAAGACATAAATGAATTGTTTGACCTGCCAACCACTGGGATTGAATGGGATCTGAGCAAGAAGGTGCTCAAGGAGGAATGGAAGGCATCTTCGATATTTGACATCAATATGAGGAAATAAATAGTAATCAAACCTGACCTGGAAGATAAACTCAGCAAGGAGCTCAAAAAGAAGAAGAATAAACATCCTAAGATAATCGCGGCACTGCTTATCATGTACCTCTTCTACGTATTTTTCTTCAGCAGGACATTGACAAGCTTAACATGGGACCTCATCAACGCTTGTGAAGACTTTGACAACATAAACAGCTATAATTAGGCCAAGAGGTACTAGATTTTCTGATGGATGGGCTTTAGAGGTACCAAAAAGATCATCCGACAACTCTTTCTGGCTGCCTCCTTCTCATATATGTAAGGGCTAAATACAAATTACTACCCTGTGTTTTAGGTCCAAAATCAATTTTGTTCCTGAACTTCTAATTTCATCAAAAACACCCATGCACTTTCAATTTTGATCTAATAGGTCCAATTTGTTAGTTTTCCGACAATTGAGTTATTTAACTTGTTAATATGGCTCATATATGGCCAATGTTTTATGA
Source organism: Rosa multiflora (assembly GCA_002564525.1). Classification (NCBI taxonomy): domain Eukaryota; kingdom Viridiplantae; phylum Streptophyta; class Magnoliopsida; order Rosales; family Rosaceae; genus Rosa; species Rosa multiflora. The sequence continues at coordinate 38,558 of BDJD01001711.1, forward strand.
TGTGGTCTCGAGGTGGTCTGCATAGTCAATTTAGGAGTGAGTCCTACTATTAAAAATAAATAGTTTTTCAACAAATAATCCAACTATAACTTGAACGCATAACAAAATATTAACGAATTGGACCTATTAGATCAAAATTGAAAGTGCATGGGTCTTTTTGATGAAATTAGAAGTGCAGGGACTGAATTGATTTTAGACCTAAACCACAGGGTACTAACTAGTATTTAGTCCTATATGTAAGTACAATACAAATTTTTGTGGTGTATTGGGGGCCAATAGACATCTATTGCCCCCCAATACAGGGTTTATAATCTCTCTATCGGGGGCAATTAGGTGTTTGTTAGTCATTTACTAACAAAAATAGTTTTGTTAACTGTACTAGTTCTTGGAGAAGACAAAGATCATAAACTGAATTACAAGAATGGAGAACGAAAAACCAAGATTTGTGAGGTGGTCAATAAAGGAGCTGTTTAACCTGCAGAAGCTCCACCAGAATCCAGACTGGCCGAATAACTTAATAAAAGAAGGGCTGTGGTTAGAACATAACTATATCAAGTTGTCGGATATGGAAGAGGAGCAGATAACACCAAGTTTCGCCAACTGGGTAAGTTAGCAGTTACATTGAAACTTTACAAATGGTCTATTGTGGGGCAGTAGACCTTTATTGCCCCCCCCCCCCCCCCCCCAATAGAGGGGTCATAAGGTGTCTAATGGGGTCAATAGATGTCTATTGCCCCCCAATATAGGGTTTGTAAGGTGTCTATTGGTGGGTAATATACATCTAATGGCCCCCAATATTGGTAATTTTTTTTTACTATATTGTTGTTTTATTGGTTGCAGGTTCCACAAGCAAGTTAGGAAGAGAAAGAAGAGAACATAAGGGTTACTGGGAACATGAGAGTTCTCCTAAAGAAAATGAATACAGTGATTAAAGACAAAGGTGACAAAAACCAAATGGAGGAGAAAATGAAGAGTGTCTTACAAGCGAATGACAGCTTGGCAAACCATATTAGGGTGCTCTGAGAAAAGATTATGGTTGTTGATGAGTAGATCTTGTATATGGAAAAGAAAGTGATTGACGTGATGCAGGAAAACAGAGCGCACAAAAACTACATTAGAGCTCTGAACATATTGTTGGCAAAGGCAACTGGGATGAAACCTGAACAGGAAGGTAGTGATAATAAAGCTAATCAATTTCAGATGGTGCTGGCATCAACGAAGCCGTAATAGGGAACAAAATATGAACAGGGAATGGGATATGAATATGAGGGAAACCAAGCTGAATATCAACCTCAAACACCAGTCAACGAAGAACCAAAGGGAAGGGATTCTAGTTGACATGGTTCCACTATCTTTCAAAGAACCAGAAGAGGAAGTAATTGAGCAAATAGACGAGGAGATACTAAATACTATAGAAGCATAAAAAATAGATATAATTATGTCAACACTTATGGAAGCAGCTAATTCGACAGAAATGGCAGAACCAGAGCAGAAAGAAATTGCAGTAAAGATAGAATACCTGAAAGAGAAGAAAGCTGGAACATAAATAGCAGTACCATCAGTCCCCATACAGAAGCAAACTGTTGCCATGCATTCTATCGAGAGGAACGTGAAAGAAAACAAGAGAAAGGTAGAAACTAAGGATAAAGATGAGGATTTTGAGTATGACACTCCGGAGATCTTGAAGACTTACGGAAAGAAAAGAAAGACTGCTGCACAAGAACAGCCAAAGCAGAGAAAGAAAGCTGAACAGAAGCTGGCAACGAACCTGCAGAAAGGGAAACAAGTGCAGCAGCCGATCCAAATTAAAGATCGATGTGAATTCCAGAAAGTACATATGGAAAATCTTGAAGCCTGAAGTCGCAAGACACTACAAGAAATTCTTTGAGATGGTTGATAACAATTCGTAAGTGCATAGCATAACTATCGAAAATATGAATATTAATGCTTTACAAACTCGTAATAACTACACATTTTTTTGTTTGTGCAGATATACCTACTGGACAAGTAGGAATGGCATAATAGGGGTAACCAGGGCATAAATGAAGATTATCATCCAAGAGCAAGGTGTGGATATTAGTGTAAGTTTTAGATTTTTATTTGTTGTGTCCCCCAATAGGCTCTTATTACCCCCCAGTAGACGACTATTGCCCCCCAATAATTGTCTATTGGGGGGGGGGGGCAATATAGGTTCTGATCTTCACATATATAATACTAACTGAAAGTCAAATTGAACGATTATAGGTGATCAAGGCTTACACTGAAATATTGTAGTATGAACTTAAAGAAAAGAACGCTCAGATTGGATTGTTGAACAACAAAGCAGTGGTAAGTAATGAAACAAAAATAGCAGCGTACCGCTACACAGCAGCCTGAAAACAAATTTTAAGTTAACAATTGAATGATTTAATATGTGTCTATTTTCTGTCAGTACTATGCAGTTCAACATGGAAAGAAACTGGCATAGTTCAAAAAAGAGGGCAAGTCTTTAAAGGCCACAAAATTGAAATAGAGTTATTTCTAATTGAACGACTGTGAAGTAACTTCAGCTACCCTAAGGTGCTTATTGCCATCCACCATTGCTACAGCCAACACTACACACTGCTTATCATAAATAATGAGAAAAAACGCTTTGTTCACAAGAACTCTATGCTGCCTCCAAAGAAAGAATGGACAAAAGATAACCAGCACCACACCAACGCAAACTGGGTGGTAAGTAATAATATCAAAAAATCTATTTATTTTTCAAATGGTCAAATTTGGAAAGTCTATTGATGCTTTATATATTTGCATTAAACAGGTAAAGCACATAAGGAGGTTTATCCGCGATGTGAACATGATAGCCAGAAAATTTGATGATGACAGTTACGATCAAGAGAACACGTACAAGAGAGAAGTGCAAAGGTGAGGACGCTGAAGGAAACTTTATCACCGCGGTTGAAGAAATAACAGAAAGAGAGAAAGAGGTTAGAAAGAGGATCTTGGGTAATCATATTAGCGAACAGGACTACGAGCTTGTAGAAGACTTCAATTTTCCTCAGCAGAAAACCTCATCGTAAGTGCCTCAAAATTCTTTACTCTTTGTTTTTGATGTGAAAAATGACAATTTAAGTGATACATTTGTAAAAGTTTTCAGTCTATTAGCCCCCAATAGGGGTCTATTGGGGGCAATAAACACTTTTGTTGAGGATCAACAACTTTAATTCATGCTTTACAGGGGGACTGTGGGCATTTTATGCTCCATTTTCATGGAAAACATAGTCCATGGAGTGGAACCGAACAAGAAGAAAGCCGATGACATGAAAAAAACAATTCTTGAGAGGTTTGCAAAGGAGGAATGTGGTTGGAGCATTGAAAGATACCATCAAGAAGCTGCACTTATTGTAGGAAATGCACAAAGCTAGAAAATGTAGATTCTATGTACTTAGTTTCAGCTGAACTTATTTTGATTTGAAATATAAATACAACTTTCAGATGATTTGACAGCTTTTCAATTTATTTTCTGTTAAGTTGAAAGAATTTATTTTCAGTTACTATTGTTGAGCATATCACGCAAGTCAATATTTAAAATTCAGGCCCATATTACATACCTGGTGCATTTAGTCCTCAGAAACCAGGCTCTATCAGGGAGCAATATACCCTTATTGGCCCCTAATAAAGCTCGTATAGAGGGTCATAAATAAAACAGTAGGACATCAAACTACATTGGCAATGTTCAAGTGTAAAAATTCCACGCTTGTTGAACTTCAATCCTCCAAAATTCAAGTTCTACTGGGGGCCAATAGACCTCTATTGCCCCCCCCCCCCCCCCCAATAGACGTTTTTGGGTCAGTTCGCTTTCACATTACATTGGAAAAACTTGCAACTCCAAACCAAACATGTTAAAATGAAAATAAACATAAAATCAACTGTTGCATAAAATGAAATCAAAATGGATAGAGTAACTGGAAAAAATCTCGATACAAGTGCTTGAAAAACTAAATTGATTTCTCAATCTACAACAAAACTCAAGCACCAATCAATGTCAATAATCTTCAAAAGCAAAAATGTAAATAAAATCATCTATTGCCCCCCAATAGCCTGTTACTGTCCCCAATACAACTAGATAGAATGCTAAAACAATTGACAACTTTACATTCAGATAGGTTTATGCTGGCCTATTTTGCCACATCGACCGCAACAGATGAGCTTCTTTTCACATTCTCCTCTAGACTTGAACCTCTTGAGCCTAGGCCTCCCGGGCAGCCTCTTTGCATTTGAAGGAAGTATGAAGTCATTGCTTGCAAGTTCCAAAGAAGCCATATCAACATTATATATTGGATAAATTGGAAAATCATAGCACTTCTTGTAATAATCAACATGAAAATGCTTATCGATAAAAGAATAAACATCTAATGAGGCAGCTTAAATTGCAGCAAGACCGTGGCAGCAAGGGAAAGAGTTAATCTCCCATTTTTTACACGAGTATGAAGGAGTTCCAATGTCCACAACATAAGAATACTTTGATCTAACCTCATAAATATTTGTATAGAAGTAATGCACATTGAAACGGCGAGTTTTCAACGTGCCTTCTATCAAACGACCCTCCATAACAAGAGTAAGTTGTGAGGTCCAAAGCTGAGCCTCGTCTCTCCTCTCACCCATCATCTACATCACCTTAATTTGAGTCTGATCAAGCATAATGTACACTGGCATCTCACGCTCAACAGCAAACCAAGATTAAAAGATTTAGCTATACTATTAGCCATAATTCCATAATTATGGCATCCAGGAAAAAATGCACGACACCAATGTTCAAGAGGCATATCAGCAAGAAATGGATCTATTCTATCAGCACCACCAACTTCTCTCAACTCTCTTAAATGGAAACGATATTCTTTTTCAGTACATGCATATGCCAACTCAAAAAATTTCTTTATAACATCATCTTTCAAAATAGAAAACCGTTGTAATACTCATAAGGTTATGCGCGAAGTGCTTGTAATAGAAAAGATGAGGATCACCAGGAAATATCTTATTGACAGCACTCAACAATCCAACATTGCGATCACTAATAAACGTAGTCACTCTACCTTGCGGTTCCAGCAAGCACTTCAAGTGTTGGAAGAAAAAGGACCAATTAGCATCCATCTCAGAATCACAGACACACATTGCAAGAGGAAAAAAACCTACAAAAAAAAAAAAAAGATGTAAATCTATTGGGGTCAATAGATGTCTATTAGGGGGCATACATGATTGCAGTGTGCCGCTGCACCGCCAATGAGAGCGTGCCGCTCCATATTGTCAACAAAAAAGAATCCAAAAACAATAATAAACATAAAAGAAACAAAAAAGGGAAAGAAATCACAAGAAAATAAACGAGTATTGGGGGTCAATAGATGTCTATTGGACGGTAATACATGATTGTAACGTGCTGCTGCACTGCTAACGAGAGCATGCCGCTACACAGTTTCAACAAAAATACCAATACAAGAATCTAGACATGACAAAATTACCATGATTTCCATTCTTTCTGATTGCACAAAGAATCTCCCCCTTGTAGACACCTTTCCCAAAAGTCCCATCGATATGCAACACGGGAAGGCATAATTCAAGCCTTGAATGCAGCCTAAATAAGCTAGGAAAAGCCTCTGAAACCGATTACTCGCTGGATCAACTTCCAAAACAAAAGAAAATCCCGGGTTAGTCTCAAATACAGCTTCCCTATACCAATGTTTCAGTTGTATCGAGAGGAGTCTGATCCAGCTAATTCACGGGAAGTATTGGTCTGCCACTATCGCTATCGGTCTCCATTATCTGTATAACAGACGAAGGTCAGAAGGAAGACCGGGTGTGCCCGCCTTCAACGCTCCGATGCCTAGTCAATATTGTTAAAAGATAATGATAATGGGAAGCGATAGTAAACAGTTACCTCTTTGGGTTGTTGGAGATGACCTAAATGTAGTAGGTTTTTGGGAACTTGGTTCATTTTCTTTCGGTGTGGGACGTTCGGGGTTCCCGATATCGCCCTGAGAGGTATCGGAACCCTCAGCTAGGAGCTTACCTTGCTTGTGTATTAGCGATACGAGTCTCGTGCTTCCGATACTTATGCCTAGGAGGTATGTGTATTGACAAATGTGATGACAAGTTAGGAATCACTGAAGATTGCCAGGTTCGTGACCCCTAACTCCTTTGCCAGCTGGATGCCCGTTATGAGTGCCTCGTACTTGGTGGCGTTGTTTGAGGCTTTGAACTTGAATTGTAGTGCGTATTCGTATGTGTTTCTCTCTGGGTCGGTTAGGACTACTTCGGCCCCATTGAGTTTGTTGTTGGAGGATCCGTTGATGTGGAGGGTCCAGGTTGGAGTGGTGTTGGGTGCCGATACAGCTTTGTCCATGGACTCGTTATCCTCCCAGGGTATGAATTCAGTGATGAAATTGGCGGTGGCCTGCCCCTGGATAGCCATACGAGCCGTGTAATGGATGAAAAACTCGCTGAGCTACCATTTTACCAGCCTACTCGAGGATTCCAGTTTCTGGAGTGCTTGTTTCAAAGGCTAGTTAGTCAAAACATGTATGGTGTGCACTTGGAAATATTGTCTTAATCGCCGGGCGGCTGTGAGGAGTGCGAGGGTGAGTTTCTCGATATCAGAGTACCTGGATTCGGCGTTGTTGAACCGCTTGCCGGTGTAGTAAACAGGTAGTTCATCATTGTTTTCCCGCCTGACCAGGGTAGTGCTGATAGCCGTGACTGATACTGCGAGGTCGATATATAGGATTTCTCCGGGGATAGGTTTGGAGAGAGTGGGTACCGATGCCAGATAATCTTGGAGGGCTTGAAAAGCCTTGTCGTGCTCGGGTCCTCAATTGATCGTTTCGGTGTGGTGAGCTTTAAGAAGCTTGAAGAAGGGAGCGCATTTGTCGGTTAGACACGATATGAAATGGGCGAGGGTGACAACCTTCCCTGTAAGGGACTGTACCTCATTCCTTGTTTTTGGAGGTGTCATATCGAGGATTGCATGAACCTTCTCGGAATTTGCTTCGATTCCTTTCTCGCTAACCACAAAACCCAGGAACTTGCTGCTCAGTACGCCAAACACGCACTTCTCTAGGTTGAGAAACATGCCGTATTGGAGCAGGATGTCGAAGACGATACCCAGATTCTTGATGTGGTCTTCAATGGTGACACTCTTGACAAGCATGTCGTCCACATATAGCTCCATAATTTTGCCTATATGATCTGCGAACATGGCGTTGACTAGTCTTTGGTATGTGGCTCCGGCGCTCTTTAGACCGAATGGCATTACCTTGTAATAGTACAAGCCCTTGTCGGTAGTGAAAGATGTGTGCTCCTGGTCAGAGGGTTCCATGGCGATCTGGTTGTAACCCGAGAAGGCGTCCATGAAGCTTAGGAGCTTGTGGCCGGTGGTGGAGTCAACTAACTAATCTATTCTAGGCAGGGGAAAACTGTCCTTCGAGCAAGCTTTATTCAGGTTAGTGTAATCAACACACATGCACCATTTGCCGTTGGGCTTCTTGACCATCACGAATGTCGGGTAGGAGAGCTCCCTGACAAATCTGATGTCTTGGAGTTTCTTGACCTCGGCCTGGATGGCCTTGTACTTTTCCTTTGTGAAGGCGCGTCTTTTTTGTCTGATCTATCGGGGGAACTTCGGGAGAAACGGTGAGCTTGTGGGTTAGCAGTGTTAGTGATATACCTAGCATATCGGCGTATGACCAGCCGAATACCACATGTCTTACTGTGAGGAAGGCGATCAATTCCGCTTGGAACTATGGGTCTGTTTTGGACTTGATCTTGACCATTCTTTCTGGATATGTGTCGGATATGGAGACCGATATTAGGTCTTCTAGAGTGTCTGGTCTCGGGTGCATGAGTTTAGGCTTATCATCCTTCCTTTTATTGAGTGTATCGCGAGCGTCTGGGGTTCTTTCCTTAGGTCGTTTGGCTTGTTAGAGGGAGAAGGCAGGTCTGAAGCTAAGAGTACCTCGCGTCTGCCATGTCCCCTTGAGACAGTCAAGGAGTTGCACTGTCGCGCGAGCTCTTGATCGTCCCGGACAGTGAGGATGCCACCTGACGTGGGTATCTTCATCATGAGCATGTGTCTTGCCACAAAGCATTGGAGTCTCCAGATGGCGTCCCGCCCTAGGATGACGTTGTAGGAGGAGGGGCAATCGACAATGATGAAATGTGTTGTCATAGTGGCGATAGTGCACACTTCCCCGAGCGTGATCCGCAGATTGTCGGATCCCAAGGGTTGCGTCATCTCTCTTGCGAAGATAATCAAAGGCTCGTGATCTTGACTCAGTTTCTGCTTGTCTCGGTTGAGGCCTTCATAACAGCGGCCGAACATGACACTGACTGCTGTGCCGCTATCAACCAAGACCCGATCGCACCGATAGTGGTCGATGATCATGGTGATCAAGAAGGGGTCCTTGTGGTGCTTCTTTATGGTGTCCTCGCTGCGGTTAAAGGCTATCGAGTTCCATTATACCTGTGGGGTATGGTAGCCATGGCTGAGTCCCAATATCTCTTGGCCCGAGGGCGTTGGTATTTTTGTGCATGATGAGTCTCGGGTGCCCTTGGGGCGCCGCCGTGTATCGTTAGGATAAGTTCATAGACTTCAATGGCGTTAGCGCCCGTGACGGGGGGGGGGGGGGATACTGTGATAGCTGGCCGCTCTGAATGAGGTGCTTGATAGCATTTTTCAGTGCCCAGCAGATATTGGTGGGGTGACCGGGTTCCTCGTGATATGTACAGTATTTACCATTATCTCGCGGATTTGCCTAGCCAGGTTTACGTTGTGGTGGGCGTGGGATAATGTGTTTGTGGTTATTCCAGATGTCCTCATAAGAAGTGGTGAGTGTGGTATAAATCTCTTATCGGGGTGCCTCGAACCGCTGATTATCCCTGTGTCAGGTACCACTTTATGGTGCATCGCGGTACCAGCTTCTTGAGGAGTTGTACTTTGGCTTCTCGGGGCTTTTCCCGTACTGTTTATCCCTCTTATCATTGTAGCCTATCGGATCACGTGGGGCTCTGTCGTTGTGCTGGGCGGGCTTGTCCCTGTTGGTGTCTTTGCTCCTGTTATCGGAGTTCTCGGCGGGGTTGCTCACTTAAGGTATAGTGACTAGGGGAGCATTGGCGTTAGCAAAGGTGGTAGCGGCATCAAGAAGGTTGTCATATGTCGCGGTGGGATTGGTGCTGATTTGTAGGAGGAAGTATTCAGGCTTGAGTGCCTGCTTGAATGTCGATGTCGCTAGGATTTGGTCAAGGGAAAGGCATTGCGTGGCCTGCTTTTGCCATCGGACGACGAAGTCTCGCAATCGCTCGTTTGGCCGTTGCTTGAGCCTAGATAGGTCAAGTGTTGTGCGATACCTACTGCCGCACTGGATGAATCGTTGCAGGAATTTGTCCTCGAGCTCTTGGAAACTATCAATGGAGTTTTGTAGGCAGGTTAAGAAACCAGCGCAAGGCCTCGTTAGTTAAGGTCTCCTCGAACGTATGGCAGGCTATGGCGTTTGTGTATCGGGTTCTATGGAGCAGGGATTGGAAGACTTCTAGATGGTGGTACGGGTCTTTGGTGTCATTATACTTCTCGATTTTGAAGGGTTTGGCCTCTGGTGGGCGTTTCTCGGCCTGTATCCAAGCAATGAATGGTCCCATCTTTCCCTGAAAGCCTGCCGTGATCAGTTGCCAGCCGGTCCTACTTTCGGCACTCTCAACCCGTGCTTGTAGGGAGGCAATGACGTCACTTATTTGGAGCAATAGCCTAGTAATGGGGTCGGGTGGGGGTACATTGGCGGCAGTAGCGGTGTTTGCACTCGAGGTTCCTACTATATCTGGGACATGCTGAGGTGGTGGAGCGGTGCCGAGTTGATTGGGAAGTAGGGGGGAGTTCAAGTAGATGACTTGTGGCCCTGTACTGGTGCTGCCAGGTGTGGGGCCCGTGGGGCTTCCCGATGTGGCACTCGGGGGCACGTGGGTGCCAGCGAGGCTGGTGGTTCGGTCTGTATTGAGGACTGTTCCGGGTGTCGGGACATTGCCAATAGTCGGTATCGGGGTCTCCTGCTAATGGGCCCTGTCTAATGCTTCGTTGTCGCAACTCGCCGTTGGATTGCCTTTCGTAGGATGCGATTCTGGTTGGTCATATTCTCGACCTCTCGGCGAGCTGCAGCAGTTGCCGCCCACTCGGCCTCGGCCTACGCACGTGTCTCCATTAAGTCACGCATTGCAATCTCAAGTGCCGTGGTTGGATCGGTGGTTATGACTGAGCATGTCTCGGTGGGAGGGCTTTGGAATTCGAGGGTGCGCTGGACCTCTCGGGTTGCTGTCTCGTGGGGCGGATCATCGATGCGGGTATCGGGAGTGCAAAGCAGAAGGCTAAGGAAATTATTTACTGTTCTGAGGCTGATTCATTTAACATGTTGATAATTTCAAACCAATAAGCTGACTTGAATTTGTTGATAATTTCCCTCAGCTTCAATGACAAGTTATAGCTAATGTCCTCTTCAATACATGTCTTGACAATTTTCGATCCCAAAAGCTCATGTTTTTGCTTCTAAAGAACACCTTTGCAAGAGTGGACATTGGTCAACTCACCAATAATAAAGCATTCATTTGCATGCGATACATAACCACAGACATTCCACTCACATCCTTCCGTTCCCTAATTAGAACAAACCGCATGAATTCTGTCCCAATCATTTCTAATAAACACAAAGCTGAACCCAACTTCAACATCATACTTTCTGAGCTTGTCTCGAAACTTAGGGAAACAGCCATGAAATTTCTGCCCTACACATTGAATGTAACTAGCCCAATCATTCGACAAGTAAGACTTTTGAACTTCAGTCCTAAATGCCTCAGTGAGGTAATCATTTACATCCATAATACCAGAGCAGCTATCTTCAAATGAAACATAAGGTTTTTTGCTGCAACTTCCATTAGTAACAATTAACCATATTAAAAAAGACGAAAAGTAGCTCTGTGAACCCTCTATTGACCTCCAATATGGGTCGATTGGGGCAATAGATGATTCACAAAGACCAAAATTACATCACGAAGTACCAAATCACTTCATTATCAACACCGTGAAAAACAGTTCATAAAAAAAATAAGAAAAGCAGCCCTATGGACCTTCTATTGACCCCCAATAAGGGTCTATTTGGGGGGCAATAGACGAATAACAAAGGCCAAAATGAATTTAATTGTTTCAAAATAGCAAGGTTCGAAAAATCGCTAGGCGCTAGTCGGGCGGTGGGTAGGGGACTAGCTCCCAGACTCCTAGGCGGTTTTTATTTTTTTTATTTTTATTTTTTTTCTTATATATAATTATATAATTAAGAATATATAGAGTTAAAAGAGTAAAATAACCGATTGAATAGACTCAAAGAATATATAATTAAGAATATACAAGTGTTCTCTTTAGTCCAACCACTTGATTATTTTGCCCAGGTGTGTGATTGAGATAAAGAATGGCAGTTTCACGTGGGCATGATCAATCATGCAAAGCTGCAAACCAAAAAACACATTTGAATATTTTCAAAAAAAGCCCTCCCAGTTTCAGAAATATCGGTGGTTTCGGCAGTCGACACCACGATCTCTAGAAATATCTTCGTCTGTCTCTGACATCCAACCTCGACAATCTCCACCAGCACCAAAATCTCTCCTTCCTCCAGCAACTCTGTTCGCGACTCCAGCATCAGAACTCGCATGCTCAGCACGTAAGTCGACTTGTGCATCATGCTTGCCGCGAAGTCCGCCGTTGTGCAGAAGCTTTACCGTGAATTCCGCGTCGCCCAACCGCTCAGCCTGTTCCGCCCAACCGCCCAGACATTTAGGCGCCCTCCAAAGCCTCCTAGGCGCCCGCCGAAAACCAAACCGCCCACACCCACCGATTAGACATTACTCGCGGCGGAGACTCACCGCCCAGTGCCTAGGCGGCCTGGGCGGCCGAGTTTTAGAACATTGCAAAATAGAATCACAACGAAACAGATCAAACTTAGCAGAACAAACTTATAAGCATGAAAAATAGCAAATTGAACTAAATCAGAGATGAAATTCACGAAACACAGACCAAAGTTAGCGCAATGATTCAGAAATAACAAACCGTATAGGAAAACAAACTTAGATTCAATCGAGATGAATAGAAAACACGGATACAAAAAAAAATTTGAAGAAACGAATTGAAATCGAAGAAAGAATTCAAACCGAGCTACAACAAGGTTGAAATCTAGAGCGACATTGCTTTTTTCTCTCTCCATTGTGAGCTTCTCTCTCTTCGTTCCCTATCTATCGCACCAGAGCTAGAGCTTCTCTCTCTTTGTTCCCTCGAAATTTGAAACTGGGTGGTGTACTTGGCTGGGATGCTAGGTCATTAAGAAAAGGGTACAAAGGTCAATAAAAATATATAAAAATGGAAATGTTATGTAAAAGACAATAGGTCCTTAGAGTGTTTTGGGTAAGGGGGAATTAAAAAAAGTTGCGGGGGCCAGTGGGAACATTGACCATAAAATTAGGGTAAATGGACAAAAACCCTAATGATTTTTTGTATTACAAGTAACTAAAATGCGTATTTATGTTTTTAAATAAATTTTTTCATATTTCATATTTTTGAAAGTGACTCATTAGATTTTTGGAAGAATGTCCATTTACTCAAATTTGAGCTACACTAAGCCCATTTACTCAAACATCTTATAAGATTGCCCACTTACACTACAAATTACATACTTTTTGCCCTAATACCCGATTAAGTTATTTTTTATTATTTTTAGGACAATTTGTCCCTATCTCTCTTTGTCACTTAGAGAGAGAGAGAGACTTCGCTAGACTCAGATCGCTGGTCGCCTGACCCCATTGACCAGCTGCCGGAATCCGACCACCCGCTACTAGAATTCGGCGGCCAATAATCGGGCGTCCGGTTTTATTGCCCCCAATAATACCTGGTAAACTTTTTATTGATCTCCAATAAAAATTTATTAGGTTTTATTGAGGGTAATAAAAGTCTATGACAACCTCTTTGTGAACTTCCGGCAACCTCCTGCCTGTGACAGGCGTCTCCAAGGCCAGCCCTGGAATCCAAACTAGAAATGAAGAAAGAAGGCCAAGATCAAACAATGTAGCTCTGGCGTGGAGTAGGCACCGACTGCGAAGAAACTGTGCACAGTTACCGGAGTTGAGGAGCGAAAGGCTCAATTGGCGAGTCTATTAAGCTGTTGAAGAAGGCCTTGGATTTTGACATGAAACTAATGGCAGAACCCTTTATGCTTCTTCTTTCTTGTTTGATCTCTTTCCCTTTGCTCATTTCTTTACGCATAGGCCCTTTTTGTGATTATGATCATCACCATTATTATGATCGGGACCGTTGATTTTGGATTTGGGATTTCAGGAAGAATGGATATGTTATTATGATGGCCAAGGAAGAAGAGAAGGAAATAAGTTGTTTGAAAAAAAAAAAAAAGAACATGTGTCAATCTGCAAAAGAGACACGTTGTAGTTAGTTAGTAGTGGCTAACCATATTTGGTTAGGAGTGGCTGACCACATATGGTCAGCCAAGTATTATCCCCCAATAATACCCAATAAATATTTTATTGGCTCGCAATAAAAATTTACTGAGGGGTAATAATAGTCTCCGACAACCTTTTTGTGAACCTCTGGAAACCTCAGGCCTGTGATCGGATTCTGGCAATCGTTGACTAGAGTTTGGCGAGTCTCCAATGACTTTTTAATTATTTGAAGGGAAAATTTGTCTTTTTACATTTAAATTGGGTAAGTGGGCATACAAATCTTTTAGTGGAGGAAGTGGACATTTGTTGAGCCCAAATTGAGTAAATGGTTAAGAGCCATAGATTTTTCGTACTTTTTAAGTCAAAAGTATTATACATGTGCTATACATAATTTTTTTTCTTCAGTTTTTACACATTATTGTTATAAAAATGAATACAAATTAATATTTTAAAATGAAAAATTAAAAATATTTTACCTAACTTTTCAACGAACTATTTAATGAAATATCTGAATAATATACATATGTATTTTTTGTGTACTATATACATGTAGTTTACTAACTATGATGTCCAATTTAGAAAATTATATAATGCATATTCGTATGTTATACACACTGCTAATGCTCATAATACCGCCACTTGGTGTTAGCTTTCGTTAACGCGGACATGGGTTCAGATTCTCCGATATCTTGGTAGAGTAGCAAAGTGCTGCAACCTATCAAATGAAATACACTGGCATCAAGAGGGGAGTCCGCGGTTGGCAGTCTTCGCTCCTCCGATGCTAAATTCAGTAAATATATTTATGTTGACAGAGTTGCGGTAGATGTTGGCGGTCTTCGCTCCTCTAATGATAAAGTCAGTAAATGTATTTATGTTAACAAAGTTGCGGTAGATAATTTTTGAATGCGTAATTAATGAAGAGAGAAGAGTGGACCTTTTATAGGTGAGGAGGAATCTGACCTAAGTCTTGTTTTCGATGTGGGACTGATATGCTTCAGTTTGATTCTTTCATACCTCCTTGATAGGTAGACTTTGAGAGGCGCGTGGTGGTGCGTCAAAGCACATTTCAGCTTGAGACTGGTCAAGGCCCAAGGTTGGCTTGCGGTGTTCCTGGGGGGTCACACTTGCCCAGCTATTCTGACAATGGGAGGTGGACTCCTGTAGGTGCTGACTATGGCTGATAGCGTCAGGTATGTACACACACATTTACAAATGTGAGACAACAAATTTGTTGCTGTCAAAGTGGCAACGTTGAATCTTAGTTCTATTAAAGGTAATTACATCACCTACAACTTTTTACAAGTTTGAACAAATTCGTTATTGTTTCTGGTAGCTTTCTCCAGGTACCTCACACAGAATGCTATACCACTTTGGGTACCGATCTAGCTCCCAAATCCTGTACCAGGAACACGAAGTTAGAGGGATAAACCGTACTGGACGGTTTATACCTCTCCGATGCCAGAGTGAGATACTAATATATAAATGGACATAGTAATAGTATGGGGAAGGAGTTATTACCCTCTAAAAGGTGGTTGTATTAATCTTTAATACTCGAGCATGTGAAAAGTAATTCCCATATCCTCGATGTGGGACGCAGGTTGTCTTATAGTTTATATCCATTCTCCTGGTGTGTACTCAGATGGCCTGTGTTGGTTAGGTCTGAAGTCCTTGATGTCCAAGGTACCGTCCCTGATGAGTACCACCATGGTAGGTTACAAACCCGACCCAGGTTGTGGTGGTTGGGCACTCCTACGGGGCCCAGCCGATAGTGCCAAATATCTGATACTATGTACAAGTCCCCCAAGTTCTCGTTCAAGATGTTTCTTGGGTGGGGACTTGAGTTTTATTCGTAAGAGTTTAGCACTATCGTGCCCGTAGGGAGTCCCCCAAGTTCGCAGTCAAGAGATGTCTTGATCAGGCCTTTGTAGGTAGCTACTCCACAATGTACCTGATTTAACCCTGGGGTTGGAGGCTTGAGCCTCTGGTACTCGGTAGGGTCTAAGTGAGGGCATGGGCCTCTGGTACCCAGTGGGGTCCAGGTGAGGGCATGAGCCTCTGGTACCCGATGGGTCCAAGTGAGGGCATGAGCCTCTGGTACCCGGTAGGGCTAGTTGTGCATGCGAGGCATGTGGCGCGTGGATTTCAAAGGGGCAATAAATGCCTGTCACTTCTATTCTAACAGTTTGCGTAAGCAAGGAGTCGAAAGAGTTAGTGGGACACGTGGCGCGATCCGACGGTTAGCGACTATTCACTGTCAACGGTGGGGATTGCACATAAGTTGAATTTAAGAGGGAAAACCTTTGTTCTTCTTTTCATTATGCGATTTCTGTGGAGAAACAGCCAGAAAAAGTTTTTCCCTTTTTTTTTGCTATTTTCTGTTGCTGCGACTGTAGAGGAGGAGAGGGAGGAGTAGCTGAACTGATAATTGGCAGAGAGCGAAGCAGGCAAAGCGACTACAGCAAGAAGAGGTAAGCAATCACTTCTTAGCTTGTAGGTAATCTGGGTTTTTCTTTGGTTTGCCTCTTTCTGGGTTTTGGTATGCCTAGTTTTTGTTTGATTTTGTATTTTTGGTTGTGGCACCAAGCCTGCTCCCCAGGCATTGATTTGGTTTTAGAATTGATTTTGGGCAAGAGATTATTGTCTGGGTTTTTGAGTTTGTGGGTTAACAGTAGTGGGGAGTGATCCACACTACCACGGAGCCCTAGATCTGGGACTCTAGGCTGATTCTCCCCTTTTTCTGATTTCGGGTAGACTTAGAGAGTAGAGTACCCATAGGCTAATATGATGGAATCAGAAACGAGGGCGACACTTGGGGGAGGGAGGCATCGTATCAAGCCTTGGAGAGGGGGGCAGAACAGGCTATAGATGCCTACTTGGCATATAGCGGTACCCGTTCGGAGCATCGGGAGGAGGAGAATTCATAATCAGTCGGGGTGGCGTCGTCTGTGGGAAGTGAGGGAAGTGAGTAAACTACAGGGAGTGAAGCACATAAGGGGTCCTGAGAGAAGGTCACGTTGCGATTCCAGAGGGCGTACCCGTACGCAGGTACACGCTGGTGGATGGAACGTCGTGTGAGGAGCCGGGAAGGAGCATAGCCATGAAGGAGATAATCTCCGTTAGACTAAGGTGGGGAATACCCGACCAGGTGGACCTTAGGCCCCTAGGCCCCGGAGAGCTGGCATGCAACCCTCCTAGCGAGTGGGTAGCACTGTACGAGAATCAACTGCACCAGGGGTTGTCACTACCGATACCGAAGCCGGTCCAATACTTGCTAAGGATGCTTAACTTATCGCCAGATCAATTAACCCCGAATCCCTGGCGACAGATCCTTAGCATGGTGGCGATGTGGGATTTGTGTGAACAAGGTTGGCCAACAATAAACGAGTTCCGAGCCATGTACCAAGTGGCGTACTTGAAGAAGTACGGAGGCACCGTGTCCTTTAATGCGCGGGATTATGAGCCTCTGGTTACAGACTTACCAACATCCCAGAGCAAGTGAAGGAATAGATGGATTTCAAAACTTTTTAATTAGTGTGGAATTAGTTTAACCATTAAACTACTAACTAAACATAAAATCCATTCCTTTAACCCATGATCTTGGCTTATTATGATATGTATATAAAGATAGCATGCTTAGTAAGCAAGAACAAAGAGGGAGTTTATGTTCTACTCACCCTTGGAGCGTGATCTCAATCCGATCCAAGTGAACCACCAAAGTTCCTCTCCTTGATCTCTCCTTGTATGTGTTCCCTCCACCTTGAAGCACCTTGGATTGAGAACTCCTTCTTGTGCTTGTAGGCTTTTCCTTGTGATTACAAGGACTAGAGCCACAAAAGGATGTGGCCTCTAAGGATTTTCACCAAGTGAATCAAGAGATGAAGAAAGATGAAAGGAAAGGTAGAAGTATGCAAGTGTTCTTCCTTCCTTGCTATAACACCAACTTGTGCAATTAGACAAAGGGAGAACTATCTCTATTCAACTAAAAGATGATAGTATGAAGACACACTCTTCACTTTTCTCACTCTATCTCTTTGTCCATGCTTTCACCCTTTTATAATTGGAAATAACTCCAACTACTAAAAGTGAAATATTGACTTTCACAAAGCCAATATGTTGACTGGTCTATACATGCTATTGGGCACTAAAATTGTGTCTTGGGCTTTCATTTAAGTCTCACTTAGTGAACCCCAAGTCCACACCAAAACCCGACAATTGTTTAATGCCCAATAGGTTCGGTTTTACCCAAAAAACCTTATTATGTCCAAATAATAAATCCAATTAATTATTTGGTCATAACCAACTCTTGTTTAATCTTCTTCATATACTATCTCAAGGATCCACTTATATGGTGTGCGATCTCTTAGGTTCTAATTAACAAGGCAGTAAAGTTTATTGAACCATTCTATTTCGTTTACGAATCAAAACTCCATTTTGATTCTCCCTTGTCATTAGGATCATAAACATTTATGAATCCTCGAGGACTTCACAAGTCATGAGTGACGTCTTGCAACATATCATGACTACCCTAGTTAATATAGAATTAAAATTAACTTATTGA
Organism: Rosa multiflora; assembly: GCA_002564525.1. NCBI lineage: Eukaryota > Viridiplantae > Streptophyta > Magnoliopsida > Rosales > Rosaceae > Rosa > Rosa multiflora. The sequence goes on from BDJD01001711.1 coordinate 56,622, forward strand.
TCAATTGGAATTACAATACAATACGGTCATTCTCTAACACGATGTTCCAAATCACATCATTGGGGTATGGAATTGATATGTCAACCCCCTAATGTGATTTCCATTCTCATGTGATTCATAGAATGTGATTAGAAACTCCTTTTTAATCCCATTCAATGCTTTGGCCAAAGACTCATTGAATCACATCTTTGAACATACACCTTATTTACTTAAGGATAGAGATTCCTTATTGTACACTCACATGTCTCTATGACCAAATTGATTACACCAATGAAAGCATCAATCATATCCATTAAGGGACATAATATTATTGCATCATCAAGAGTTAATCCACTCACTCATAAGATAACCATGGTGTCTCAGGTCAAACGACTAATTTGTATTATTGCAATTTAGAGTTCAAATTTGACATGTAAATAAAAATCCATACAAGAACTCTAGCGATAGCGTTCAGTGTACTCTTTAAGATAAGAGCACCCACATACTTGTATTAGTGTCTCCACTGAATGACAAGAGACATATCTTCCTCCATATTGAGCATACATAGTATGTGCTAGTCTTTCCGGATTATCAATGTCCAAATGATAATCCTATGACTAGGAACGTTTTATGATAAGAATGTAAAAGAGTAACTGTCTCACACATCTAACTCTTTAGATTACTTTCTCTTTAACTCATATTCCTTGGACCTTGTTCACTCAAATATTAAATATAAGCAATGAACAATAAACCTGCCCTTTTGATTAGTAATAATTACAATAATCATTACATCAAAATGATTGTTTTAGGACATAACTCCTTCAGCAAGAAGTGGAGAAACAAGGTTTTTCTTGCCGGGGGCAGGTGGCAGATAAAGAATAGGAAGTGGCAGGTTACTACCAAGCCATCGGGGACCAGTCGTATACACTATCAGAGGTGGAGAAGAAACGTATTGCAAGGGTATATGCCGTGTGGGGTGACACGGAAGGAAGGAGCTCTTACAGATTCATCTGGTACCCTATATTGGATAGGTTGGGTTTAGGAAGAGTACCCGGTGAGGAATGACGCCAGAGTACTTATACTATAATAACTTAGTTTTCATCTAACTAAATAGTGTCATTGTTCTTGCAGTCAAAGTACCGAAGAGGAAACCAAGGAAAGGCAAGGAAGAAGATAAAATGGATGATCTAAAGCTGATGGATAGGCTGATGAACCAAGGAGAAGAGGCCTTGTGGATAGACGTGGACTTGGAGGGCAAGAAGACCCGGGCCTCCATCGAGGATATCTTGCTGGAGATACCGGATGAGGGGTATGGGGAACCGGACCCCAATGCCCAAATAGAGAAGCAGGAGGAAACTTCTGGGCTGGAGCTTGTGGTTACCATTGTGGACCTGGAAAAGGGCAAGGCAAAAGGAACCGGGTCCCAGGCTTTTATCTCCAGCGGGTCCCTCGGTAACGAAGGCGTACTTTTGCCTTGGGAGAAGAGAAAAGGGGTTCACCGCCACCGTCACCGCAGTGGGGGAAATGTGGAGGTGACGTACACTAGGCGGGATGTGAAGGGGGACTCGAAGAAGTCCAAAAAGAGTCATCAAACCCTTCCGGAATCGGCCCAGTCATTAGGGCTGCTGTCTCCGGTGTTGCTGGTTGTCCCCAAGAAATCGATCAAGCAGCTGCTCTCCGAGTATGGTGTGGCAGATGAAAAATTCGTGAGGTCGATGCTTGGGGACCTTAAGGACATCGACCTGGACCGCATCTGGGCCAAGGACAACACTCCCCAAGAGAATAGGAAGCTGGCGAGGGAGTCGATGATGCGGGTACGTGGCTAATAGTTGTACAACGCTTTATATATATATATATATATATATATTTTTTTTTTTAAGTATCAATAATGATACTGCTGCCTTGTACAGGCGCTATACAACGTCTATGCCATCGATGCTAGTGAGGAGGATACCCATCTGAAGGAGGAAGTAAGCAGCCTATCGGGGTAAGTCAAGTACTTGCACGAGGAGAAAGGGAAATTGGAGAAGGAACGAGACTGCTGAAGATGCGCATGTCCTCCCTGACGAGTAAAGTGGAGAAACTGGAGGAAGTGCAGAAGAAGGTCTCGGGGCTTGAAGGGATGATCGGGGAGCTGAAGAAGGAGCTGGAGTCTCTCCGGGATGCTGAGGCGAAGGCCAATAGCTGGAAGACTAAGGCCGAGTTGCTGGAGAGTCGAGTTCCCCAAGAACGACATGAGGTAGTTGAGGAGTTCAAGGCCTCAAGTGAGCTGGAGGAGTGTCACGCTCCCAAATCCAAAGCCAATATTGTACTGAAATATGGCTCGTGAATTTGTGACGTGAGTCAAAATAAATAAAATTTCTTTTTAAATAAATCAATAGGAAGTAAAAGAAATTATATACATGTTTGAATAGTACTTTTATTAGAAAAAAAAATCGTTAATATATTTAAATAACCAAAGTTAAGCAAAATTCAAATCAGTACAGGTATTCACTAGAAATAGTAGTAGAAAAACATTCTTTTATCTAGTAGATTCATCTCGTTTCCCCAAGCATCTACTCAATACCTGAAAACAAGAAGGTGTAGCATCATGAGCAACACAAGCCCAGTAAGTACACAACCTACATTCTTATATTAATGTGTCTTACAAAAACTGAACAACCAAATAAAAATGTACCGAGAACCATTTATACGTTCGTACCAGCTCTTAAATATGTATGTATATATATATATATACACACACACAACAAACGCATATATATTCAAATATATTCATCTGCGTAAATGTTTATGAGACTGGAAATAAATCACAGTTACATCTCCTTATCAAACCAACAAATATTGCAGCATTAATCTGTGAAACAACCTTAAAGCAATGCATGCTCGATTCTCTTTTCACTAGCACCGTAACATATTAATAATATATCCCAGACATATATTTTATCAAAATAATATAAGTACACTTCTCTTCTTAATGAATATTTCATATTAACTAGTAACAATTCATAAATCCACGTGCTAAAGTCGACGTACTATACCAAAGCACGAGTAAGCCTCAAATACTATGAATTCAATTGTTTGATTTACTTATAATCTCCTGAGCTAAAATACACGCAGGGATTACTATGATTTTGGATTGAGTGCGTTTGGGCGATCTCCTGAACTAATTTTCTATGCAGGGATTACTGTTTTATTTAGTTTATTTGTGAGTACAATTGTGGTTATTTGAATTTACTCATACGAGCTTCACAAGCTTACCAGGTTTGTTGTTTGCAATCCTGGTGCACTATTCCATGGTGTAGCTGTTATTCCTGCAGGTCAGGACCACTAGAGTTGAGTTCGAGGCATAGTTGCAGCAGTTTAGTTCTTAATCTATTTTGTTATTAACTGCTATTTGTATTATGCTCTTAGTGAGCGTTTACGTTTGTATTTCACTTCATTCGGGTTTTGTAAACACTTGTAGATATAACATTTGACTCAAGTTTTTGAGTCTTTCTTAAGATTATTATTATTGCTTAGATTATATTGAAAAAGTTTCTTTACAATTTCGGGAGGTTGGTTAAGTTATAGCGTTTCGGATTCGAATATCTTTATTTGAAATTCGGGGCGTGACAATTTACTTCTCAAAATATAATCTAGTTTAGAATAATTACAACTAATAAGATCATAAATTAAAAAAAAAATTAATCAAATAATAATAAAACATTAGAAAGGGCTAAAATTTGGCCCTCTATTGTCGGAGACCATTATCAGACAATTATATTTTGAGAGCTAAAATTTAGCCCTAGACCCAATATAGCTCTCCCTTACCAGAGATGGCCTAAGCTTGCCTAGATGAAAAAATAAACTAATTTGGTTTGTTTTCTCCTTCTTCTTTTGTAATTATGCTTTTACATAAGGAACAATCACACATGATGTTGGTTTGGTCTGAAAGTATAGGTTTTTTTTTTGTTTTGTGTCTTTCACTTTTGACGAGCTTTTAATCTCAGCCCATCCAATTTTTTGTGTTTTCCTTCCATATGAAAATCAACCTAGCCAATTACCTGAGCTGCTGTGTTAGATTTGAGATCAAGTTTCAATGTTCTTTTTGCTCGCGGAAGCAAAAAATTATTGTAACAATGTTAAGTAAGTTCACTACTAGAATTCTCTCTCTCTCTCTCTGCACTACAAAGAGCACGAAGCTGCCACTGTCGTACTTCCAAGCTCTGTGTCGAGGTCCAAACGGCATTATCGTCAAGCCAAGGAGGGATTCTCGAGAAGAAAGACCAGACTTCGGTCACCATCGCCTAATCAGTTTGGGTAGTTTTTGCTAATTAGTCCTTAATTTTGAATCTACTTACAATTCGCTAATTGGGATCGGTGGAAACAGAGTTGGCACTACAAATAAGATATAGTTTTTTCTCCCCTTCTTATATTCTCTAGACCTCCACCAAGGTGGTTCCTATTCCAACTCTTCCTTGTTCTCATTGATGTTGTTTCTAAATTTGATCTATTTTGATTTGGGTTTTTCAGTGCAAAATGGGCCCAGATGGCTTTGGAATCCTATACATTTGGACAGTACAAAATCGATAGCAGAGAAGTGTTTTACAACACTAATCTGTCCTATGCCTTGGCTAATCTGTGTCCTATTGTTTCCGTTACTATTCTTACTCTTTTACACTTATTAGAATGCAGAAATAAGTATAAAGTTGCAAAAAAAATTTTTTTGACCCATTTTCCTTTTTTTTTTTGTGCACATTATATATTTTTGTTTTTGGTTTGAATTGAGATGGTGTTTGGAGTTATTACATGAACACTCGCAAAATTGTAATATATGTATCAATTAATTATGAATAATTAGAATTCAAACAAACCACCCCAGGATATGATGAGTTGACATCTAGGTGCCAAATGACTCCGTTGATAAGATCTCTTTGGAGTCATCAGCTTGTTATCTCGACGCACCTTTGATCCTTTGAGCGAGAGCCCTCCCACATGGGACTCCAGGATCACTATGGTCGACTTTCGTCTTTGTTCGACTAGTAGGTCTAATAGTCAGGCAGGCTTATACCATTACGCTCAACAGCAAAATCTTAGCTTGAGCCTACCTTCACACACCTCCGTTACTCTTTAGGAGGTATCTTGAGCAATCTTTTCCTGTTCTGAAGTGTCCAGATCTGGCATCTTTGCCTCTTATTGTTCAGGGTCATCTAGAACCGCAAAATTGTTCGGGCTGACTAGGTCATTCCACTAGCAGAACTAGCGTCCAGCTCCCCCATTGTCACCACTGGCTAGACATTCACTACACCAAAAACCTCAACACACTACACTTTTTGCACAACGAAAAAAAAAAAAGTGCTGTGTGATGAAGAAAAGTGAATCAGACAACATGTTTAGTAAACCTACGTTGTATAAGGTGGTTAAAATTCTGAAGTTTTTGTTTAGAAGGCCATTGCACAACGGTTATAAGAATAATCTGTTGTGTGAATCAAAAAAAAAATAGCGGCAGATTTCCCTCCTAGATCGACCCAAATTTGGCTCTAAATTGGTACTTCATTGTACAACAGAATAGTTATATCTGTTGTATGAGTGTAGTTTGCAAATTGTCATACAACAGTTTTTGTTTTTATGTTGTATGATCAAGGAAGATATATTAGAAGTTTTGATGCGTCTCCATTCCCTTGCTCCCAAACTGAATTTTGCTTACACAGAGTGGGAACTTTCCCTCCTTGTTGCCATAACTCAAATTTAATGTGTGCGGAATCAGACAACATAACTTCATTATGTGTTGTCTGAGTAATGAAAAAACAAAAAAATTAATGCGTGGTGCCTTATACAACTCCCTTATACAACTCGAGGGACTTAACCATATTAGCCGTTTTTCAAAGTCTGAGAGCAAAACCCAGAGCCTTTCTTCACTTCGAGCAAAATCTCGAGCGGCCAAGCCTTCCATCTCTCACTCCCACTTTGGCTTTAGAGAGTTTTCAGCTAAAAAACTTCAACACTTTGTCAAATCAGCCGATTCCTCAACTCGCTTTCTTCGAGCAGCTCTCTTCTCAACATCATCAAAAACCATCGATCTTTCTTCTTCTTTTAAAGAATCGAACCCATCATTCTTCTCGAAACCCATCTTCTTCTTATCTGAAAACACTCTATTAGGGTTCGATATACTCAATTAGGGTTTTCAATTTGGGGATTTGAAGGAGGAGGAGGGGGGTGGTTTCTCGTTTTTCTTCAATCATTGAAACCCTAACTTGCTCTCTCCAACTCATTCGCGACCCCTCATACTCCACCGCACTCTGAAGCTTGTCTCTGACCTGGTGTCACGACAGCCCACCTATCTGGCCTAGCCTTCACCTTCGTTCACTCCATTTCAGTGAGTGACCTTTTAGAGATAGATTCAGACTCTCCACTATTTCTATCGCCAAAGCCGAAGGTACTACTAATTAATCGACTTTGATTTCATTTCTAGTTTCTCAGATTTCAATTCTTATTCTACGAGCAGCGAAGACAAGCAGCTTTTTTGGGCTATGGAGCCTCGCGTAGGGGGACGATTCCGAGTCGGCTGGAAGAACAGTAGTGGATCCTTTGGAGAGATCAACTTGAGTGCGTTGCTCACTTCTTCTTTTTGCTTTCTTGCTTTTCGTTATTGCTAACTCATGTTCTAGTTTAGTATCTTAATCGATCTGTTTGGTTTGATTCTGGTATGCAATTATAGCTGTTTGTACCACAATGCTTGCTTTGTGCTCGGGTTTTACCAACACTAGCTGGCCGTGACTCCTGACCAGATAGTCTTCAATAATGTTAGCTGGTATAGATAAGTTAGGGAGTTAGAAGGATTTATAGAAGAAGTGGAAAATACAGTGGGTTATTTACTTATTTATTAATATGTTTTTCCTTGTATGTTTAGGATGAAGGAAACAATCTTGTATTCATGTCAGCTGTGCATTCAGTGATCCATCATCATTAAGATCAACTTTTTGATACAATCTTAAGATTACTTACATATGCCTTTTGCCTTAAATGCAGATGTTCCTCAGTGCATTAATAGTTGTTGCTGGGCATGCTGGATAGCTAGATGCTGCCTTTGAAATCATACAGGAAGCCAGAAATCGAGGAATACAAGTTGGAACTGTATCATATAGCTCATTGATGGGCGCATGTAGCAATGTATGTCTCAGATAGACACTTCTGTGGTAAACATTCTTTTGTTTTTAGAAAGAAGAAAGAAAAAGAAATAACTGTGATTAGCTGTAGTCCTACATGCCAACTGAGAATGAATGGCCCATCACAAATATCTTATAGCATCCTATATTAACACAAACTTGAGCAGGTGAGTGTTATAGGTTTTTCATTTTTTGTAACAAAAGTAATGTTCCTATATAAATGTGTGTGTGTGTGTGTGTGTGTGTGTGTTCCTATATAAATGTGTGTGTGTGTGTGTATGCTGCTAGAAATTCATAATAATTAATAAGTTGCATATTTCATGCTTCAGGCCAAAAATTGGCAGAAAGCACTAGAGCTCTATGAGGATCTTAAGTCAGCTAAAATTGAGCTGACTGTTTCAACTGTCAATGCTTTGATTACTGCCCTATGTAAGTGTCCAAATGTTACTGCCCTAACAAATGGTGTGATGACAATGCAATTCTGCTCTTGAAATCTGAAGTGGTCACCTTTTCCATGCCATATATATAAAATATATGGGTCTGTATGTTAGCAAAACTTAACTGAGATATCACATAATTACCATGTCAGGTGATGGGGATCAACTACAGAAGGCTATGGAAGTTCTGTCGGAAATGAAGAGTATAGGACTGCGTCCAAACAGTATAACATACTCCATACTTGTAGTGGCAAGTGAAAAGTAAGTCGTTTAGACTAGAGTTGATCTTGCACTTATATTTGGTTTATATCTCTCTATTTCTTGTAAAAGTGAAAACTCAACCTCTTTCCCGTGCACCCTGATTGTAGGAAGGATGATCTAGAAGCTGGCCTGCTGCTCCTTTCTCAAGCTGAAAAGGATAAAGTTGTTCCAAACCTTGTCATGTGCTGTAGATGCATTATAGGTGAGTTTACATTGGTAACTAATTTTTCATGTCCTTCTCACTTTGGCATCTGAGTGGTTGGATTAATTTTTTCCCCACACTAATATGTGAACTGGTTCTCTATTGCAAAGAAGGACCAACATTAAACAGGATGCCTTTAACACCGGCAGTAATGCTTGACAATTATCTAGGAAATTTTTTTTCTTTTTTTTTCTCCACACACGAATGAGCTGTCCTCTGACCAAATAACCAGCAGTTCAACCTCCTATTTTTATTATCTCTGTTTATATGTAATGATTATGTATCAAGTCTGGCTATCTCTCGATATGAATTGTACTTTTTTGTTTTCTTTCCATGCACAGTCACACAGATGCCAAAACGCTTAAAGTTATGTTGCTTATGAGATAATATATGGGATCAAGTCTTTCCAATTGTCCTGTTCATGCCATCTTTGAGCTTCAAGGAAAGATGAACTGCACGTTTGACTTTTTGTCTGTTCAAACATACTCATGTCTTTAACTTCTATAGGGATTCTGTTGTCGTTTACACATTTTTTTTTCTCCTCCACATTTGATCTCTTTGAAGGCATGTGCTTACGGAGATTTGAGAAGGCATGTACACTGGGTGAAACTGTCTTGCCACATTTGTCTCACTAATTAATCGAATTTGATTTCATTTCTAGTTTCTCAGATTAATCGACTTTGAAACTGTCTTAATTTTTTTCAGTTTTTATTTTAGGTGAGTGGCGATTATTGCTTGTGAAATACAATGGTAGTTCTTCATTTTATCTGGGTCTATATTGTACTGGGATTTTTTTTAATTATTGGATTGACTTTTCTGGAACTCAAGCAGATCTATTTCCCACCTTTTTTGGTTTCTCTATGTTTGGTTCAACTATTGAAGTAAATTCTGGATTGCAGATGATGGTCGTATTCTCCTTGCTTTTCTCTAGTTTTATAGTGGAGAGGGTGGGAGAGAGAATTGGCTTAAGTTGCCTATTTGCACTCCTCTTCATTGCACTTCTTAGTACTGCCTATGAAAGTCAGTTTTGCACTTTAAGTTTGTATCTTCTCCTCTGTGTTCTTTGCTGGACTTGTATTTTGTAGGTAGCATGAAATCTCTTTGCTAACTATGGTTCTTACTAGTTGGTTGCAGAGCATGCAATGATATCAAATTGTACATGATTTT
>BDJD01001711.1:67322-81273 GCA_002564525.1 Rosa multiflora
TTCCAAAAATTCTTCTTTTCCCCCCTATGTAAATAAAATGATTTTCATTCTTTTAATGTTTTCTGAAAATTTATAGTTTAAATCTTTAAACCCCCCCCCCCCCCTTGTTTCGTTTGTTATGTGTTTTTGTATATTTGTAATTAATTAAAATTAACTTAGATTTTTAGGTAGCATGTTAACCTAGTTAAATATAAATAAATAAATGTTTTTAAATTCGTGAATAGTGTCTCCGTGAATAGTAAATATGTGTTTGTTTTAGTTTTAGTGTTTTTTAGGAGTTTGTTATGTGCTCCTATTTTTTAAGGATTAGTTCCTAAATTTTAGGGAAAGTAGTTAGAGGTAGTTTTGACTTAGTATTTTGCGTTTGACTTGGTCATTAATTTGTTTCCTTATTGTATGTGGATTTCTAATATAATTATGACTTGTAAATTGTGTATAAATAGGAGTAGGATTTCCATAACCTTTTCTAACATGAATTCTTTGTAAATTTCGACATGTATGTTTATTTATACTTATAATTCTCGTGAACTTGTATATTCTTTTCTTTAATTTATTTCTCACATGTTAGCACCCTCAATCCCCGGCTTGAACGATCCCTGCTTATTCTATACTAACAACTACATTTTTCAGGGTTTAAATTGGCGATTGCTTTTGCACGTATCACTTTTTTGGCTGAGGTGTCTTCGGTTAGACATTTGGACAGAAATTGCAAACCACTCGCTTCAACTTTAAAGGTTTGACACCATGGCTGCAGAGACTAAATTCCTGGAATAGTGGGAAGACAAGAATTTGTATCAATTTATTGGCTATTGAAACCAAGTTTCTGCACAAACTCTATATGTGGCATGTTTTACGTAGTTGTATTAGCTTTGGAAAATGCTTTTAACATTAAGAGATATATGGAATAGGTTTGATTACTCATTTCAGCATTTGCAATGTGTTTTCTTTCCAATTGATCAACAATCTAGACGTACCATTATTTAGGTTATAATGGAGCATTAATTTTGCCTAATTCTTATCACACAATGATCAGGTAACAAAAATACATTGTAATCAATCATATCACACATCGGTTTTTAACGAATCAGTGTCTTCTGATTTACACTCAGACAACAGAATTAATTGAACTATGTTGTCCTACAAGTTAATCACACAACATAAGCAATTGAACTCTGTTGTCCTAAAGTTAATCACACAACAGATATAGTCTAAGAACTGAAGTTTGAAGAGCAATCAGACAACAGAAAAAATAAAAAAATGTTGTCTGACATGCTTAACATACAACGGTTGCAAACTGGCACCGTTGTCTGAAGACGCCCCTCAACTGCTGAGCAGCTGCGCTGGGCATCTGCCGAGCTATCACACAACAGTTATAACACATACATGTTGTCTGTGTGTTTATCACACAACTGTGTTCCACCGTTGCCTGATTTTTCATCAAACAACGACTCACTCTACAACGGTGGGTCTTCAAATCACACAACGGTTTTCTGCCGTTGTCTGATAACAAAATTGGTGTAGTGATTTTTGCAAACGCCGACCCTTACTCAATAGGGCAACGAAAAGAAGAGAACAATTGCCATAAGTACGAACAAACCTCCTGGAGCTCTTTTTGCTCGGCCTCAACCTCAGTGGGGTCTTTCCTGATAATCCACTCGTTGCGACAACAACACTTGGTGCAGACACCGTGTTCCTTGGTTCAAGGCTAATAGAGTTTGTGGTGGGATTGGCGGACGACGCGTTTGGTACAATGTTGGCACTTTGTCGGTTTCATTAGGGGCTTGTACTTGGCATACTTGTGCTTCCACACGATTTGTTCCTTGCAGCATTGGCAGACACAGGTAATCTCCAACAGCGGCCGAAACCGGCCTCTAACTTTGGTTTCATTGATTTTTACGCCGGCGTTGGGTTTCCACTCAAACTTGTTCTTGTGCCTACCATTGAGCATCATTACTAGTGACAGCAAAACCTAAATCCAAACTTGTTCACCTGTCAATGGCTGCCTCAAAAATTTAGTGGTCCAAAAAATAAAGAGGCGATTTTAATGTTTAACGTCGATTTTGAAATTGGGTTTTTCCGACCCGAGTGTGAGTTGGGTAAATGGGATGTAGTGAAGGTGATTTGGGCTTTTGTTTGAGTTGGGAGATGACTGGATTCAAGGTTGGGTTTTGGGGTGTGCTTAAGCCATAAAGTGCGGGATTGGCCCATATTAGCTCGGATTCAAGGCTATAAACTATAACACATGATTTTTTATCGAAATCCCATATTCTTATTTTATAACTAAAGTATTTTCACCCATAAATTTCTCGAATTGATGGAACTTAAAAATCATAACGCTACTTTTTTTTTTATGATACACACTAGTATTGATACTCTGATTCAACATGAGCCTGATTCAATGCTTTGTACATTGTTCAGCAGATGACACTACTTATGTCAAGATGTGAAAGAATATGTTGACACACTAGGGATGGCAAGCAGTTCCGGCACATCCTTAATATTCATTGAAAGCTTAATATTGGTTTTAATTAGTGTAAAGAAGCTTGAACTTGCTGGCGCAAGAAGATTGTGACCATTGCTAATGGAGGTGTTTTGCCTAATATTCATCAGAATATGCTGCTGAATAAGACTGGGAAAGGGAAGGGGAATCAACATCGCAAGAGTTTTAGGGTTCTTATCTTGATTATAAATTTTGGACTAATTGGTTGTAAACAAGAAATTGAGGGATTTTTGGTGAAATATAATATGATTTATGATATATTTGCATAGCGGTGTTAATGAATGGTTCATGTTTGTGATGGAATGATTTATTGCTGTGTATTATGTGCTAAATGGTGATTGAAATCATTCTTACTAAGTACCCTAATTAAATTGATTGCAACAAATTAGTATGATTATGTTCTTACTAAATCCTAAACCTGATGATCAACCAAACAATTAAGACAAAAAATTATTTCATGTCTAAATTGGTCATTTTACAAACTCACAACACTTTTAGAGTTTTAGTTTTGATTTTACCAAACACTTTGCCACTGCTTTTTAGCACTCATAACAATTATAAAAAGTCATTATCTCTGGTCGTTTTCCTGAGACTATCACTTTACCCAAAACAAAACCCCATAGAGAGCGGTCGTTTTCTATCTAGAAAAAACCCTATATTTGGTCTCCTCATCGTCTTCTTCATGCTTAGTTCGATAGTGTGTCCTTGGGACCCCGTCGTCGGACAAGCCAAAGAGGACTTGTTGTCAACCAGAGTGGTACGTTGAAGTTAGCAAGGTTTCCGATTCGAGCTTTGTCAATGCCGCTTGGTAGCATTAATGAGAGGGATAAGCAAAGGCGGAGGGGGTGGTGTAATGCAGGAGGGGCTGCAAGATCTCTTCCATCTTTGAGCATCGACGATGAAGAAATGAGATTTTGGGTTGGCTGGGTGGACGGCTTGGACTGCAATGTGTGACATGATTTAACTGCAGATCGATACCACGTTGGCCAGTGGAAGGGCGACGGCTGGTGGTTGTCGTCTGTTTCGGGTCACCTCAGATATACTTTTGGGTGGTAGAGTGATGTCGGGATTTGGCAACCAGGGAGTGGGAGTGATGGGGATTCTAGTAGGGGTGCGACGACGAGAACGTTCCTTGCGGGGGCTGACTGCGTGCGGGCCTCCAGTTGGATCTCATGGTACTTGGGCTAGGAAATTCTTTCTACCCATTTACTTTGGTTTTTCTTTTATGCTTATTATTTGTTTTTAGTTTTAGGTGGCTTTATGCCCTTAATAATGTTCTACACTAGGTTAGTAAGGCGAGGTGGATGCTCTCTCGGTTTATGCAACTTGAGTGCCGTACCTGGCCTAGGATGGCGGCGAGCTTCTTGGATTGTCAAATGGTCGCAGCTTCCTAGTGGTAGAATGAAACTAATTGTCACCAGATTTATTTTTCGGTGGCAACATAGTGGGAAAGTTGGTATTATTAGTCTATTATGGCTCCGTGTGAGCATTATCTTTCCGGTATGTCACCGAAATTATAAAGCAAATGGATTAGTCAGATATGCACTCTTTGCTAATTAGTGCGTGTTAGAATACACAATATTAGTAGAGACTTTTGATATTATTTTGGAACTTCTCTTAAGGCTTATTGTAATCCAGGGTTTAAGCTTTATGTCTCCCCCTCCTTCTCCCCGGAGTGTATTCTATGGTTTCATTCGCTACCTCAAAAAAAAAAAAAAAATATATATATATATATATATATATAAAGTCAGTTTACTAAACAATAAAGTGCTTTGCTTTTCAGCCACTTATTCTAAAAACCCCGATTATTAGTCTATTATGGCTCCGTGTGAGCATTATCTTTCCGGTATGTCGCCGAAATTGTAAAGCAAATGGAATAGTCAGATGTGCACTCTTTGCTAATTAGTGCGTGTTAGAATACACAATATTAGTAGAGACTTTTGATATTATTTTGGAATTTCTCTTAAGGCTTACTGTAATCGGGAGTTTAGGATTTATGTCCCCCCTCCTTCTCCCCAAAGTGTATTCTATGGTTTCATTAATAGTTATGGCGTAAGGGCAACCGTTTTGGCGCTACCTCAAAAAAAAAAAAAAAAAAAAATATATATATATATATATATATAAAGTCAGTTTACCAAACTATAAAGTGCTTTGCTTTTCGACCACTTACTCTAAAAAAGTAAGAGAAAGTTAGATATAAACCCAAAATTTCAACCTTCTATTAGAAAAACCCATACATGTTCAAGTAAATCCATAATATGTGTCTGGCCCAAACTCTAGGTTACTTGACCTAGTTGTAATAGGGTTTAGAATTAGAGTTATTCTCATAAATATTCATAGATATATATCCGATTAATTGTTCGATTATCTTTTTTTGTACAACTCTGATTCTATGTCTTGTAATCCTCGATATAAAGAGGCCTCTATTATCAATGAAAGCACGACTCAAATCTCTCTCAATTTTGGTTTTCCTTAAACACGTTATCAGCATGAAACCCTAACCCTGAAACCCTAAATTCGTAGCCTTTAAACCCTAGCAACCACCAACACTCACCTTGAAGCTCTCGATCCCAGGAGTTCAGAACAGGCTGCGAACCACCGGAACTGGCCGAAAAATCACCGAATCGGCCTCCCTAAGAAGAGAAAAAGATCCTTGCACGGTTCACAAGCTTCCAAACCACCTTCCACCTTCAAACTTTGCCACCATCATCTCCCTGACCCCAGGCTACTGGAACCTGAATCATACCCTCCGGAACCAGCCATAAACTGACCAGACCGGCAGCAAACAGTCCAGCCAAAGAAAAAAAAAAGAGAAGCAGCCCGTCAGTCCACTCCTACAACCCAGCCCAGGACAAGGAGACAGGCCCACTTTAGCAAAAGAATGCAGAAAGAAAAAGAAGGAAAAAAGGAGGAAGTAGCAACCTAGGAAAATCTGCCCTAACCCACGTTAGCAAAAAGAAAAAAAAAGCACGACCCCACTGCCTGAAAAAAAAAAAAAGGAGTAAGCCCACGTGAGCTAGCAGAAGAAGAAAGGAAGAGGAAGAAAGAGGGGACGCGGCCCCACTGCCAGAAGAAGAAAAGAAAGAACAAAGAAAAAAGGCTTGCGGCCCACCGACAGAAAAGAAGAAAGAAAAGGAAAAAAAAGAGAGGTTGATTTGATGCATATACTCTCGCAAGCATACGAATCGTGTCAAGTAAAAGAAGTATTTGGACCTTAGTTTATCGTACCTCGGGGATTAGGCGTTGGACCTAACCGAGGTAATTGGCGCAAGAATGACTTAAAAGCATACAAGGAAAACTAAAATAAAATAAAATATTCACAAGACACCAAGCCTTATTAATGCTCGACTTAGCTCACACTAAGCCTAATCAAAGCCACTAACTTGTAGCCCAAATGAGTTAGGCACAATGGAAGGTAGAATTTTGTTCGGGAGTTTTGAATTGAGAATTAACTAAATTAAATGCAAACTAAAATAAAAGCAAACAACTAATTATCAAGCAAGAAATTAAATTTGGATTTTCAAATTAATGGAAACATGGGAGTGTCGGGTGATTCACAGTAACTATCTTGTAAACATCGATGCCAATTTCACAAATGCATGCATTTCCTATATGTGTTGAGTCCCGTATCTATTAACGGTTAAGGCTACTAAACCAATTATCCTTTTGGTGTATTGACTATGCCGGTTAAGGCCACAATCAACTCTCTAATTTGGGCATTACGCCAGTTAAGGCAACAATATCTAAAATTAGAGGCCTAGATAGCAAGATAATAGACACCCAAGCAAGCTTAGGTACAATTAAGCTAGCTAATGGTTACCACACTTAAATCCTAGATGCCACAAGATTAATAAGTTATCAATTTATCAATCTATTCATCACAATTGCCCACAACATAATTTCAAAGGGTGACAAAGCCTAGAAACATGCTTCTAAGGACCGATAAATTCATATTTAAAACATACACAATAGAAATTGCATTTATTAAAATTAAAGCATCAATATTTATACAAGATGAGTTAGGGCTTCACAACCCTAACTCCCAAATTGAACTACTCACGACCCATAATCATAGACATCAAGATTACAGAATTCAAAGAGAAAAGAGTATAGAAGTGTAGGAGAAAATAAGGGTAGCCACAAATAGTTAGAAAGCTAGCATGACTATCCTTGAATTACAACTCTCACAATTACCCAAGTCTTGAATCTTGTAAAGGTAGAAGCCTTTGATGAATCCTTGAAGTTTTGGGTGAGTAATCCTTCAAATTCCTAAAAAAAAAAAACTAAAGAAAGTATGGAAAATGGAGGAAGATGACAGGAGAGAAGCCCAAAATTCGCCAAAAGGCCTAGAGTGTAAAAAAATGGGTCTTACGCTTGTGCAATGTGTGTGCAAATGTGTTTAAATACCCCATTGGGTTCTAGGGTCAAGATTGGACTTGTACCCTAGATCCAATGGCTCAAAAACAAGTAGAAAATGGGAAAAATGAAAAGACTAAAACAACCTAATAAAAATGTAGAGAATTAGATATGTAGAAACCATTTTGGAAAATATAAAGAAAATAGGAGGGCAAAAGTGTAAGTGAGTGTGTGCCTAATGTGAACACAAATAAATATCTCCATCTACATGTGTAATGTGTGTGAGGTGTGTGGTCCACTAATTATTATTGTCATTACATTAATTTTGAAATTTGAATACAATGATGTAATACAAATGGGCTTGGGTCTTCACTTGTGTGCTTCTTTGGTCTTGGGTCTTGGACTTCTTGCTATTGGGCCAAGTTGACTTTTCGTCTTTTTGTCAGAAATCTCATTTTGCTCCAATTTTGCACAACTTCTTCTGAAATCCACAACTCCACTTATTTACTACAATATAAATAAAAATAGATTTAGTACATAATAATTACTTTAGAGATTAGCTTAATTCTAGTGTTTAGAACATAATTACGCGCATAAAAATGAGCATAATCAGAGGCTTGCGGCCCACAGAGAGAAAAAGAAGTCAAGGCCCACCAGAAGAAGAAGCAGCCCACCAGCCAGCTCCGGCCACCGGCGGCTTTTCCTTCGACTTTCCAATCACTGTTTCGAGATATTTTTTACTAAAAGTTCCCTTTTTTGAGTTTTTATTCAATTTCTCTTCTTTTTCTCGAGGACTTGCAAACTCCCTTCTTCTACCCCCCCCCCTTTCTTCAACATAGGGGAGACCTACTTAAGCCGAACTATGGAGGTTCGTGTTCACTCCAAGCTTGGAACTTGTTGAGATCTCCAAACTTAGAGTTTGTAGAGAATTTATGATCGACCACTTATGCCATTGTTTCGATCTAATCCAATACCTCTTGGTAGGGGTCATCATGGGCCGGGCTAGGGCCGGCCCTACCCTAAATTTTAGGACTTAGGGTCGGGCCGGGTCGAGCTTTGATCAAGTCAACAAAACTTAGGGCCGGGCCAGGGCTTCAATATGTAAACCCTTACCCGCCCTTAAGGCCCATTTTGCAAGGGTCGAAAGGGTCGGCCCGGGCCTTTCTCTGTTTTAACACTTTTTAACTCAAACTCTCAAAATGAAATCTAAACAAGGAATAACATCAAATTTGAATAACATCTCAAACTGAAATCTAAACAAGGAATAACATCAAATTTGAATAACATCACTGAATGTCTTCAATATTGTAGTTTGAAATCTCTAGATCATCAATTACAATATGACTGAAGACAAAATCTCCATATGATGATTACAATATTACATAAACTAAAGTTACTGAATGAGAATGTTTTCAATATTGTAGTCTGAAATCTCTATATCATCAATTACAATATGACTGAAGACAAAATCTCCATAGTCCATATGATGATTACAATATTACATAAACTAAAGTTACTGAATGATGTTAAAAACAATATTACATAATCAGTCCAAGAAAAAAAATAGTAGGAAAGGTTAAAAACAATACATTAAAGCATTCAAATCCTCTCTTCCGTAGGAAAATCATTCTTGAAGACTTCCGTAGTCAAGATCCAAAAATCCTCTCTCCCCATGAGTCTGTTAAAGCACAACACAAAAAAATGTTAAAAAACAATACATTAAACCTATAAACCATCTACAGCAGACCATCATTACTTATTCCCACAATATTTCAGTTCATGATAGCACATTATTCTGAGTTTCTGACAGCAAATGAACACCACAAGTCCACAACCATAAAATGCAGCAAACAACCACACAATGCAGCAAGAAATTTCAGTTGCATGCAAGAACAAAAAGGCATAGTTATAAGAGCCGTAATGTGCAGTTCAAAACAACACCAACCTTTACTCAATATTTGTGATTGACTCGTTCGCAGCTGAGTTTGATTGAGCACGTTCAAGGGCAAGCATCCATTCCGGTCTTGCTAACTGGGCATTTCGTATCTCTTCAGCTCGCTGCTCATCTTGCTCCCTGTCTTGCTGTCTTGCTTCTGCCAGCCTCCAATCTTTTACACAAATCAAGGCTTCAATTGTGTTTGGGCTCAAACTTGCTCTCTTCTCCGATACGACTCTCCCCCCAGCACTAAAAGCAGATTCTGATGCTACCGTTGAAGCTGGAACGGATAGTAGGTCACGAGCTATCACAGATAGGACAGGATACACTTCTTCATGAGATCTCCACCAACCTAAAAGGTTAAATTCCTGTCCATCAGCAATTTCAAGTGGAGGCATATCAATATAATATTGTAAATCAGAATTTGATGAAGAGCTGGAAGTAGAACTTGCTGTCTTAGCCTTTTTTAAGACCTCCTCAGCAAAGTCCTCATCTTCATCAATAGGTAAAACCAGAAAATCAGAAGAAGATGCAGATAATTGAGAGGTTACATTAGAGGTTTGAACCGAAGGCACTATATTTTCCTTGTACAGATCATGTAATTCAACTAATTGATGCTTTAGAGAAGATATAGTAGTTTCGATTTCCCAATCCTCAACATTCATACTTTTCATCCATTGACCAATTGCAAAAAACTTATACCTAGGATCCATAGCAGCAGCAAGACAAAATACAGTAGGAAATGTTTTCCAATACTTAGCAAATTTTGCCTTTATGGCAGTCAAAGCAGCAGCAATTACAGCATATCGAGAATATTTATTAAAGGCTGCATTAACACTTACTAAGCAAGGAATAACACGACATGATGTCGGATAATACACACCACACAAGTTTTTTGTTGAAGAATCAAAAATTTTTAAAAAACGACACACAATTGTAGCTATTAACCAATCTTCATCAGTGGGAGGTACTAAAGTGGAATGACGAGTAGATTGGTTTAGCTTTTGAACATAGCGATTCAAAACTAACTTATACCTTTCAGCTAATTGCAACAGATCATATGTGGAATTCCACCTATGAGGAACATCATTATCGATATTCCTCTTTGGCATATTCAAGTCAGTACAACAATTAACCCATAACTCATGCCTCTTAATAGATGAATTCATGCTACGAACAATATTTGTGATTTTTTCAATAGATGGAGATAACAAAGTCAAACCATCTTGAACAATTAAATTTAAAATATGAGCACTACATCGCACATGAAATATCTTCTTAAAGGCAGAAGTCAGCATAAGAAACTCAGGGAGTAATTCAGCGACAACATCATTATTGGTGGCATTATCTAAAGATATTGAAAGAATTTTTCTATGACTGCGCCAACAAATCAGCTCCTCATTTATGTGATTAGCAAGTGATTCACCAGTGTGTGGGTACTCTATCATTTTAAAAGTAATAATTCTCTTATTCAAATTCCAATTTTTATCAATAAAATGGGCAGTAAGACACATATATCCCATCTTTTGACGTGACGACCAGCAATCAGAAGTCAAACAAATTTTTCCTTGAAAACTTTCAAACAATTTCAGCAACTCTTTTTTTCCTTCAACAAAAAACTTCATGACATCCCTTTTGCAAGTAGAAGCTGACGTTCCCACAAATTGAGGACAAAATGCTCTTTGTATCAGTCCCTTAAAATCATGTTTGTCTACAAATGTAAAAGGTTGTTCAGCCTTAATGACATAGTCTACAACTTCGTTTCTAGCAACATCCTTGTCATAAGACCAATTAAACACATTCCCACTAGAATCTGATCCTAATTGCATTTGAGTCCTAATATCAACTGATTGACTACTAATATGACCCTCCCAATGCCTACGTAAATGGCTAGTGCCATAAGTTCCTCCACGTACCAACAATTGAGAGCAAATACTACATTTAGCATATTTCACAGCAAGATTACCCTCAGTGACTTCAACCTTTTCATAGAAGTTCCAAACAGTTTCTTTTTTATCTATTTGCTTTCTATGTATAGGAGGTTTTTCAGAGGAAATTTGTTGATTAGGTAAAGGAGGTTGTGAATTTGTTGGGTCTGTGGAAGCAACATTCATAGGACTAGTTACTGATTCAGCCATTTCCTCCATCACACTCGGGAGAATTCTTAAGTTAACAAAACGACACTAAGTGGAACAACAATACAACTAGACGTCTAGACTCACACACAATAACACACAACACAGCAACAAGTGCACTGAACTATAGAAAGGTTTAGAGTTTACTGGAAGCTTTTATAACAAATTGAAGAGACACTCTAAAAGCTTGAACAGAATACACAAAGCCCTCCCCCTCCTCCTTGCAAGTCTGCTAGTGCTCCATCACTGTAAAACACACACACACAAAAAACTTGATAAGGATACTGAAATACTGAATACTAAATTGTAATGAAGAGACAAATAGGTTAGTTGAAAATACTGATACTCTTACCAGTAGTTCAAAGCTGGATACTAAATTGATGTTTATGTTTGGAATATCAAAATAAGTTGACTTTTATGTTTATTTATAAAGATCAGACAAGAAAAAGAGGATTGCAACGGCCATATTCTGTCTAACGGTAACTTAATATTTTTTTTTTTTAGAATAACGGTAACTTAATTTTTTTGGGGTGTGTGAACAACGGTAAAAAAAATCTCTATATAGAGTAACCCACTGTCCCACTACATACAAATTGGCTAGTAATTCATTTTTCAACCACCAAATATAATGAAATTTGCACGGAACAGAAACTCACCGTCTTATTCCGTTGCCGGCATCTGAGAGCTAAACCCAACCACAGAGTCTTCTTCTTAAAATATGCGAGTCTTCTTCTTCTGTCTCTCTCTCTCTCTCAACCCAAACAGAACACCAGAAAACACCAACAAGTAGGTCATCAAATTTGAACCGTAACTAGAAAAATTCGTTGTAAAACCAAAGGAAATGTTAATTTGAGTAGCTAATTGGCGTACCTAGACAAACAATCGGGTTATTTCACTACCCACGGTTGTGAAACTCGAAAGCTTCAGTCTTTATTCTCCAATCTCCATCATGATGCTACCCAGAAGCAAAAGCTTCAGTCTTTATTGGTAAAGGCGTCGGGGAAGGGCGGCAACTGGGTCTCGAGATCTGTGGACAGTGGCGACGGATGTGTGAACCGCAGGCGGGTTGAACTGCAGCGACGGGTTGAACTGCAGGCAGAGGAGGAATGGTATACTGATCGGAGAAGGAGGACGGGTCTTGAGATTGGCGAAGGAGGATGGGTCTCGGGGTCTGCGACGGATTGGACTGCAGGCGGAGGAGGAGGGCTTTACGGATCGGAGAAGGAGGATGGGTCTCCAATCTCCATCATCATGCTACCCAGAAGTAAAAGCTTCAGTCGGGGAAGGGCGGCGACTGGGTCTCAGGATCTGTGGAGGGTGGCGACGGATGTGTGAACTGCAGGCTGGTTGAACTGCAGCGATGGGTTGAACTGTAGGCGGAGGAGGAATGGTATACTGATCGGAGAAGGAGGACGGGTCTTGAGATCGGCGATTGGACTGCAGGCGGAGGAGGAGGGCTTTACGGATCGGAGAAGGAGGATGGGTCTCCAATCCCCATCATCATGCTACCCAGAAGTAAAAGCTTCAGTCGGGGAAAGGCGGCGACTGGCTCTCAGGATCTGTGGAGGGTGGCGACGGATGTGTGAACTGCAGGCTGGTTGAACTGCAGCGATGGGTTGAACTGTAGGCGGAGGAGGAATGGTATACTGATCGGAGAAGGAGGACGGGTCTTGAGATCGGCGATTGGACTGCAGGCGGAGGAGGAGGGCTTTACGGATCGAAGAAGGAGGATGGGTGGCCAGATCTGTGAAGTGCCGCGACGGGGTCTCGGGGTCGGCTAACTGCGGCGACGGATCAGACTGCACCGCCGCCTACCTCTCTCTCTCTCTCTCTCAGTCTCTCTCAAATGGATAAGAATGATATACGCGAATACGCGATAATGAATGGGAAGTCAGAACTCAGAAGCCTTTAGGTCGAGTGTAGTCAATGACCTGGTTGACGACACTTTGGGCTTTGGGTTCAGTCTAGGCAAAACGGGCCTCATAAATTAATTGGGTTTGGCCATGTAGGACAGAAGACAAAATATTACCCATCCTCTAAAATATCAGATTTTATTTTCTTTCTATGTAAATATGTAATATAGAAAATAAATATAAATAAAATATAAATTTTAGGGTTGGGCCGGGCCGGGCCGTAGTGTAGGGCCGGGCTTCATTTACATAACCCATACCCTACCTTATTTAAAAAAGGGTTGGGCCGGCCCGCCCTAATGCAAGGGCCGGGTCGGGCTTCGGCCCTACGGGCCGGGCGGGCTTAGGGTAGGTTTAGGGCCGAAGGGCTAAATGGTAAGGCCTACCTCTTGGAATTGAATTTCTTAGAAGCGATTACGCTCAGAAATTCCTAATTTCTTAGGAGCGATTACGCTAAGAAGTTTTATATGTTTTCGTGGTACCTTTTCCGCTCTGAAACTAACCATTTTTCTTGTTCTCTTTCAGGATGAGTAACCTGAACAAATTGGACTTTGCTCCATTGGGAACAACTGGCTCTAGATATCACAGGTGGGTTCGTGATGTCCGCTAGCATTTCAAGACAGATGGAATCCTAGATATGATTCTTGAGCCTAACCAGGACGTGCTAACTGTTGAGCAAGCTCAAGCTTTGGAAGCAAATAGAGCAGCCTTAGAGGCAAATAAGGCAAAAGCCATCATCCTAAAGACTCTTCATATGGATGATTGGCTCTAGTATGATTGTATGAATAAAGAAAACCCCATAAGGTTGTGGGTCTCACTTGAAAAAAGATTTGGCAACGTCCATGACTCCCTGCTTCCTAACCTAGAAGTGAGATGGCATAGCCTCCGCTTCTGTGATTTCAAGTCAGTTCTTGTAGATACCTCTACTAGTGAGACTAGTTTGCTATCTCACCAAGCATAATTAACGCCCTCTTTGGGACACCCACAAGCCATGGTGAGGCCCAACCGCTACTTGCATCTTGTAGCCCTATGTTCAAGCTACGCTACGGTATCCGGAAGTAGCAAATCCGTCGCCGGGAAGCCACCTTTCCGGCCTTGCCAAGTTGCCTCCACA